>CAOGCB010493460.1:0-14299 GCA_948266635.1 Cnidoscolus chayamansa | reverse complement strand
TAGTTTAATTAATTTCTTTAATTACAAAACCCCCCCTTTGTTTAATTTTAGTTTTTGGTTTAAATTCTATCATTAACGAATTTATTCAGTTAATTTTCTCTCTGTGGGATCGACCCTTGCTCACCTCTCTACAAGTTATTTATTGTAGGAGCCAGGAATTTATTTTTGGTGGTTTCGGCACCCATCAATAGTTATTATGTTCATCAGCATAACAATTATATTTATATATTTTAGTATAACAATGATATGGTTTTCGAGGCTACAGTTAGGTATTCCATTGATATTGGCTTGTGATTGCCTTACTACTTAATTGAGATCCTATATATGGCATTCCATCGTACTAAAGAGCCAAAAGTTACTTAAGAGCCTGAAGTTTCAAAGTTGAACATGTTTATGCATTGCAATATTTTCATTTTTTTATTAATTATGAATTGCACAAGAAATGATTACATGCCATAAAATGGTAAAGATATATTCATTGAACACAGGAAATAGTAACTTGAATACACTTATGATATTTTATGTTGCATTGCATAAATGTACATAAATGACTTAGATTCAATTATTTAGCTTTATTGGTTGATTAAAAGGCTAAGCGATGTAACTATGTTATGTTCAATAGTTATAAATGTAATGTTACACGTGTTTATAAATGTATTATTTTATATGTAATTTTATATGCCCATTGACTATAAGCTCAGTGTATTGGTGTTTGATATGCATAGTCAAATATAGTAGAGGAGTAGAGGAGACTTCCAAGGATCTACATCAGTTGTCTTAGAATCCATCTTAACTGGTTTTCCATTAGAGCTTTGACACTTGTAGTTGTATTTTGTTTATTTTGTCATGTACATAAAATCTAAAAACAGTTGTAATGTATGAAATTAAGTTATGTAAAATGTTTATATGTGAATAGCATTAGTATGATAAAATGGTTATTTGTGGTCATGTGAATACATATCATAAACATGTATGGAAATATAGGTTCAAAGATCCTTACATAGAGAAGACCTTACCAGTTTCCATTTGGTAAAATGTTTTAAAAGTAAGCAAATAGTTAAAAAGAAAAAAAATATGGGAGTGGTTCTATAATATAGTTTTCACATGCAACAATAATATACAAGAGCCACAGATGGTAGTACACTTTATTCAGGTAATCATAGGTCTCGATAAGGGGCGCTACACCCACCTCTACCTCCCACAACAAAAGCAGTTGGTCTTGAATCCCAACCTTCTAAAACAACATAGAGAGAAAGTAATAAAGCCAAGTTGATATATTATTTGAAGTTGGATGCATCTAAGTACAAGAAAGGGGAAGACCCTTTTGAGTATATGAAAGTTATTAAAATGATTACATATAAGTTAAGAATAGGTGACAATAAGGTAACACAAATGGTTGGCTTTACACTTCGATGGAAGAAGGTAAATGAGTGTTATAAGAATGACATAAAGCCCATAGTTTGGACTTTGGAATGGGATAAATTTGTAGAAGAGTTCATAGGATGTGTCTTCCCTGGTAGCTCTAGAGAGTTTAAGGTCGTAGACTTTGAGCAGCTTTAGTAGATAGAGAATATGAGTGTAAAAGAGTACACATATAAATTCATAGACCTATTGCAATACCTAGACAAGCTTATGTGTAACACTCCTTACCGAGACTCAGGAAAGTAACGATAAGTTGCGCCACATCATTGCAATAATAAATAATAATAGTAATTAACAATAAAGTAATTAAATAAATATTTAAAATACTATTCTTTTGTTAAACTGCAAATTCGGAAAACTTACAAGTTTTTTTTATATATATACATTAGAAATTTCTAACTGTATATGCCCAAAAGAACAATACCACTAATTATAGCACTAACCGGCTATGATCCCCGCAGATATGTAAATTCAGTTGAAACCACTACTTCTGTGAGCCGGTACCTATGTGTGATAAGAACGAACACACTGAGTATTTTTTTCTTAGTGAGTGTAGATAATAATAATATTTACATTTATAATATCGGTAATCTCAATTTATCTATCAATTTCATTACCAATAATCGATTTAATTTTCAATTCAATGTCAATATTCGATTTTGTATCAATTCAGTATCAATAATCGATTTAATATCAATTCAGTGCCAATATTTGATTCTGTATTAATTCAGAATCAATAATCGATTTAGTAACAATTTAGTCAATAGCAACATTTTTGCAATTAATAATTTCCCAATAAATCAATATTTATAATAAATCATTATAAAGCCCAAGATAATTATGTAGAAATGAATGCTAGATACGGAAATTAGTAAGAGCCGAAACCAAATCAATCAATCGTGCACCGTGTACCAATCAGTAGGGTCGAAGCTAATAGTACAATAGGGTCGTAACTAATCAATAGGTGAAAAGTACAACGAGCTAATCCACACGGAGTACCTCACTGTATCCTCAATAATCAGAGTACCTCACTGTATCCATGATAATCTAATAGGCAGATCTACTAATCTATGGCATGTCATACTCTTATACTAACCTCGATTTCTACTCAAATAATCTTTAGGGTTATAATATTATTTCACCGCTTGTTGCTAACTATATGCAATCTTATAATTTTACAATCATTATCATCTATTTATTTCCATATCATTAAAATTATCCATAATTTAGTATATAAATTTTATGGAATTTATCTTAATATGTAAAACCATGTTTCTAGTCCTTAGTTATTTTTTTTCATTTATTTCTAAACATTACTACATTATTTTTCCTTAGTCCATTATACATGTTCAACAACTTTTTCACAATAACTTATGTCCATGTTTTCTTATTTTCCCTTTAAAAAAAATAAACTATGTTCCAATATTATTCATTTTATGCAAACCCTAATAATCTCATTTATATTATTTTTCTTTCATGTAAGACTTATGTTTTCTTACACCTTATAATTTTCTTTGCACAATATCCATTTTCCATACTTAAGTTTTATTCTATTATTTCATAATAGGTTATTATACACTAACTACTAAATTTCTTTTTAAACCCTAATCCTACATTGGTTCATCCATGACATCAAATTTCAGTCCATGTTGTTAATTTTCATGTTACTAAACTATGGTCCATATTACTATTTTCATGTTGGTCCATTTCATATAAACTTCTAATGTAAACTCAATTTTTACAATGGTTCATTCGGTATCAACAACCTATTGTCCATTTTATCCATTCTATGTTTATAACTTAATGTTCATATTGCTTCTTCCATGTTTTCAATCTACTGTTCAAATTGATTTATTTTGTTAAGTCATTTTCCATGCAACTCAGGTCCCACCATGACCATACCTACTATCCATATTGTTTTCTTTCATGAAAACTTTCTTCCTTACAAGTCAAGTTCAACATCTTTACCCATCCATTACTACACACCTATAGGTCTTAGTTACCACTTACATCTTCATGTCAAAAACGTCTCATTCACACACAAATTACAGCATGTACATCACCAAAATTTCATAACATTCAATCACCTTAAAAATCATTTTGGTAAATGCAAATTATAACTTAACCTCATAAATAGGCTGCTGTAACTCTCCCTTGCTTTCTTCCTTGTTTTGGTCCTTCTACCTACAATTTTCCTTATGCATTTGCTATCCATACCTTGCTCAGGTAGTTTCTGAATTCCTCTTGCCAAGTTGTTGTTTCTCCCTTCAAATTTCCCTTTTCTTAAGTGCTTCTTGACTTCTTCTTGCCCAAGTTGTTGTCTTTCTTCTCCTAAAATCCTATTCACATGAAGCTTCAACTTAAAGAACAAAAAGAGAGAATGCTACGGTTTGAAATAAGTGAAATTGATGGGCACATTTTCTAGTTTGGTAACAAAGTATATATGTGACTCATCCTTCCTCCTTATATAGCTCCACTAGTTCTCTCACTTATACATGTGTAACCTTGTCACTTAAAATGTCACAATAGTGTGTCCATGAAATGTGACAAGTGGTGAAGCACTCACTTAAACGTACACTTGCTTCCTTGGTTGAATGGGACACTTCCTTTCACAATTTAGGCATCCTCTAATAGGGCACACTTCATAGACAATTGGTCCATCTCACTTGACTTGTCCAACCGATTCACTTCACTCTCAGTCAATGTCTTCCAAACCCTAAATCCATTCTTGGTTACTCTTACGCACACTCGTAATTTCCATTTAAATCATAATTAACCCTAGCTAAATTTAATTTAATTTTCTCCATTATCATACTTTAATTAATTTATTTTTTATTTATTTTATTAATTATTTTTATGTCTAATATTCTATTAAAAATTCACAATCATAAAAAATGTACTTTATTTAATTTAATTACATGTACAATATATTTTTACCCTAAAAATTAGGATATTACATTATGAAACAAAGTAGAAGAATGCAAGGAGATATTCCATGAGGCTCCATTCCATATACCCCTCCCTTATCATGGTAACATAGAGAGAGAGCTTCCAAACTACGGTAGATTTTGCAAGAAAAATGGAAGCCAATGCCATTATTGAGGGACTAGTGAAACCTTAGACTTCACAACATTGATAGCCTACCATTCTCATAACCACACATGCAAGGAGATTTAACTTCTCTTCTTTTCTACTACATCCTCTAGGGTTAAGAAAGACAAGTAGGGTAGAGCTAGATGAAAATTACAAAAAAAAAAAAAAAACAAGTTCTGGAATAGTTTAAGACAAGTTTAGGCATAGGTACTAACTCTAGTTTGATTTGTGACAGTTCAAGTTGTGTCAAGTGTGGAAAACTCATGAGGTTTTAAGTATTACAGATATGGTTAAGGGGACCATATGGCTAAAGAATGCCTTAATGCAATAAGAAAGACTCAAACCTAGTAGATAACTTTTGGCAGTTTGGCCCAACCAATAATAAAGCAATCTTCATCCCCCACCTCACAAAGAACAAGTCAAAATAGAGGTAGAAGGGTTACTTCTTCTTTAGTAGGGTTAGTATTAAGAGGTTCTACAACATCGACATGTATATTCACTATGACATAACAGGGGACTAATATTTCCAACATCGTGATGTTAAGTAATCAAACATTTGATTTCTCTGATGTGTATGTTTTAATGGTCCCTCATGCCTCCTACTCCTTCATATCTCCTAGATTTGTGAGAAAATTGTGTCTAATGAATTCTATACTAGAGTGTCCTTTATGGATTAGGGGAACTAAGTGTGATCTTTTCTTTTTCAGATATGGTTTGTTAGTTTTATCCAGTCTTCTTAGAGAACAAGTACATGTCGATTGAATTAGTAGTTTTATGACAAATTTTAATGTCATGCTAAAGATGGATGAACTCTTTGTACATGATGTTACCTTGGATTGCATGAACAAGATAATTAAATTTGGAGGATAAAATTGATCTAAGGTTGTAGATCAGGGCAACATACTAAGCTACGAGGCTAATATCTACCTTACAGGCTCACAAGTTACTTAGGAGGGAATGTCTAAGGTTTTTAGCCCATATTAGTGAAGTATCCAATGAGGTAAGAGATCTAGTATTAGTGCTTTTTTTAGTTCCTTGATGTGTTTCTTGAGGACTTAGTAGGTTTGCCTCCTTAAAGGGAGAGATTTCGAGATTAAACTATTACTGCGTACAAGGCCTATCTATATCCCACACTATAGGATAACTCCTATAACAAAGAGCTGAAAGGTCAATTACAATATATAAAGTAAAGGCTTTATCAAGCCCAGCACATCACCTTAGGGTGCTCTAATTCTTCTTTTTTTTTTTAAGAATAAAGGTGGGGTCATTAATACTTTGCACTAACTATATAAATTTGAATAAAGTCATAACAATGAACAAGTACCCTTGCCTAAGATAGATGATCTATTTGATCAATTAGAAAGGGCCAATTGTTTCTGGAAAAATTGATCTATTTTCAAGCTATCATTAGTTCAGAAAAAGGGAAGGTGATATGGCAAAGATTGCTTTCAAAACCAGGTATAGGTATTCTGAGTCTAACATTTATGGATCTCATGAATAGAGTGTTTAGGATATTTTTGGATCACTTTCTTATCATCTTCATTGTTGATGTTCTAGTGTATCTTAAAAACCTAAAGGAAAATGCCCATCAATTAAGGAGAGTGTTGTAGACCTTAAAGGAGCACCACTTATATGCAAATTTCTCTGAATGTGAATCTTGGTTAAAAATATCTAATTTTCAAGACATGTAGTGTTAGAACTTGTTATTGAAGTAGATACAAAAAAAATAGAGGTAGTAGTTGACTGGCCTACACCCATCTTAATAATAGAGGTTAAGAGCTTTTTAGAATTTGCTATTATTATGGGAGATTTTGTTCAAGATTTCTCCAAGATTGTCACCTTTGTGACCATGTTGACTTAAAAAATAAGTTCTTATGGACATACCAGTGTGAAAAAAGCTTTTAAGAGTTGAAAGGTTGACCTTTACACCAGTTTTGGCTTTACTAACAAGTAATGAGAATTCATAGTGTTTTTTGATGTTTCAAGCGTGTGTTTAGGATGTGTCTTAAAGTAGAACGACATATTTATAGCTTATGCTTTGAAGCAGTTGGAAACATGTGAGAAAATATTCCACCCATGATCTATAGATGGTTGTTGTGATATTTGCACTTAAGATGTTTAGACATTACCTATATAGGGTAAAGTGTCCAATTTTCATATACCTTAAGCCAAAAATAGTTGAACTTAACACAAAGGAGGTGGGCAAAACCGTTTAGTGACTATGATTCCAAAATTCTATATCATCTAGGTAAGGTAAACATTGTTATTGATGCATTTAACCATAAGTCATTAGGTAATCTATCCTAAACATTACTAGAAAGGAGATCGATGGTTAATGAGTTTTACAAGCTAATCAATGAAGGGCTACTACTAGAATTGGTTGGAAATGGTACTCTAATAGCTCAAATGAAAGTGACCTTAATGTTTCTAGAACGAGTGATAGGGAAATAGATGAAGAGAGTTGGTGAAGATAGCCAAACAGTTTAGGAAAAAGGATCTAGAGAGATTAAATTTGATAGCCAGAAGATTCTCCATTTTGGGAATATCTTTGTGTGCCTGATGATGCTGAGTTAAAAAGGGACATTATAAAAGAAGCTTATGATGTTAAATACAATGTGCACCATGGGGCTATTGGCCCCCATTGAGAAGGAAGTTGCTCAATTTGTAGCAGCCCACAAAATATATTAGAGAGCAAAGTGAAAGCATAAAAAGATAAAGGATGCTAAAACCACTATTGATTCTAAAGCGAAAATAAGAGCATATCAATATGGATTTTATAGTATGCTTACATTTGCCTCTAATAGGAATAACTTTATATGGGTGATTATGGATAGGTTGACCAAGTCAAAATACTTCAACCTTGTCAAAATTGGATTTTCTATAGACAAGTTGTCAAAGATGTACATAGAAGAGATCATCGGGTTGCATGGAGCCCTAGTGTATATAGTATCTAATAAAGGTTTACCTTTAGGCTATAATGGAGTCTATATAATGCTTTAGGCAATAGGCTTGACCTCAGCACTACCTTTCATCCTAAACAAGTAAACAGTTAGAAAGGACCATCCAAACCATTGAAGATATGATGAGAATATTTGTGCTGGATTTTAGAGGCTCCTAGAAGCAAATTATCATTAGTAAAGTTTGTTTATAACAATAGTTACCATATTAGCATCAAGATAGCACTTTATGATGTTTTATATGAAAGGAAGTGCATATTACTAATATGTTGGAAGGAAGTAGGAGATCAGGCTTTGGTTGGACTGAAGATTGTTGAGATCACTAATAGAGTAATACCTTTGATTAGGGAAAGGATAAAAACTATTATTAGCAAGAAAAAGTGTTATGTAGATGTTCATAGGAAATAAGTGGTTTTTAAGAGGGAGATATGTTTTGCTTAAGGTATCTCCTACGAAATAGGTGATCTATTTTGGAAGAAAGGGTAAATTAGCTCCAAGGTATATTAGCCCTTTTAAGATGATATAAGAGTTGAATGATGTATCCTATGAGGTAGATTTGCCTATATCCATGGATAAGATGTACCTCATCTTCCATGTTTATATATATTGATAAAGTACAAGATTGATATGAGTAAGATCTTAAGGGAACTTGATATGGAGATTTTAGAACCTTTCACATATGTGGATTAACTTGTACAAATGTTGGACACATAAATCAAGAGGCCAAGGAATAAAGAGACACATGGGTTAAAGGTACTCTAGAACCATCAAAATTTAGAAGAATGAACTTGAAAAACTAGAGAATCAACGGTTCAATAATATCCCATTTCTTTCAAAGTGAAAGAGTTATAAGTACTTGAATTTTATTTGTTCATGTCATGTTTGAAGTTTATATGATGATACATTATGTATATGAGATGTTGGGTGATATTTAATGTTTATGTGTTGCAATGTTTATTAAGTTGCTTTTGTTGTGTTGAAAATTTAGGTACAAAAGTTTTTAAGGGTGGAAAATGTAACACCCAATTACTTTTTCGGCATTAGGAACCTTAATGCTCGAATGGAATATTTGTGTGATATCAAGATTTCAAGATGAGAAAGTAATGCGAGTGCAAAAAAAACAAATTTTTTATATTTTATGCATTTTTAAAAATTTTAAATGTATTTTTAGAATTGAGTTTAAATGAGTTGAAAACCTAGTAGTGTCTAAATCTATAGGTTCTACCATTGAAACTAGCTTAGCCAACTTTAGCATAAAAGGCTTCTACCTTAGAAATGGAGAGAAAAACTCCTCATTTCCATTCAATGTGAGTTCTAGAAACCTCCATTAGATTTTTATGATTTAGACACATAAGCTATGAATTTTTAATATGGATTTCATTATTCTAAAGATTTGGAAACTTGATTTGTACTTGAGACCTTGAAAATTCAAAACTTTTTAAAAACCTTAAGCATTTTATCCTTTAAGAGGTAAGTTTCTTTTATAAAATATGTTTTATTGGTGTTTAGAATGCATTAGATTAAATGCATAGGGTTATGGGAGTTGGTCTTAACGTTTCTTTAAAATATGTATGAAGTTTTAAGTTTTGAGTTTAATGACTTGTCCTTTGTAATGTGATGTATGTAAATGGTAAGCTTGTGCAATGGATGTTTGTTGAGCCTCTAAAATTCCTAATCAACTCAACACATATGTGAATAAGACTTAGAAATGGAAGTTTTGTTTGAGAAATGAATTCTAATGAATTGGAGAGAATCTTGAACTTGAATCTTTGTCATTGCATATGATCTTTTAAAGGCTCTTTGAAGTGTTTTGAATTTTTGGTAGGTATTGTAAAGGTGCTCTTATGGTGGGTTATGGTGATATGTGTGTTTGGATCTTTTTTAGGTATATGTGGCTTGGGTCTTGGTATTCTACCAAATCCCGATTTCAGCCTCCAAATGTAAAGTTAGTCTTTGAGACTCTTCCTCACTAGTAGGGTTTTGGCAATTAAAGATGTTGTCGAAATATAGTTCGGCTCTATAAGGAGACTTTCAGCTACTGAAGATGTCGTACAAAGTCTAGTTTATGGAGTTTTAGAAAGAACTTATGACTTTCAAAAGATTTTAAACAAAACTCAAAAGATTTTGCAAAATTGAGAAACATTAGCAAACATATTAGTTTGATAACTGCCCTACTACTATTATAGAGTCACTCTACATTGGTTCGTAGATAAATGGCAAAAATAATGTTTGGAATTTTTCTAAAAGTATTTTTTAGGTCTAGAAGAGTTCCAAATGGTCAAAAAAAATTTGGACTATAAATACTTCATATCTACGTCATTTGCATTTAATGAAAGTATTTTAGAAGCTCTAAAACCTTTAAGATTAACTTTGTTTCTTATCTTTCATTCCAATCATTAAAAGTTCATTGATTATGTATTATTGGTAAATATACTCTCTCATCTTTCTAACATTTATTATATTGATTGAGTGGAGTTAAAAATACTTATTGATTGCAAATTGCGATGGTTGCTCAAGCACCATGTAAAGCTTGAAGCATTTGAGTGTTAGAAAGAATACTTGTGAAAGGTTTTTTGCTTGTAGAAGATTTTATCTTTTCCACGAAAAGAGAAGCTAGTTAAGTGGAAGCTCAGAAAGGATTGTTGAGAAGAGTGGACGTAGACTAGTAGAAGTCGAACCATGATAAAATTTGTGTTCAATCTCTCTAACCTTTATCTCTTTAAATTTGCCTATTATTCTCATATATTGTGTTTTATGAGCCCCGTTGATTAAGATGTCTTGAAAATTTGATGCTTGTGTATTTTTGTTATTGTTTTGTTATTTTTTATATAAGTTGTATTAAGTAGTAATTGTTGTAAAAGCTTTTCTTTAGTGCAAATATATAGTATTGAGTTCGTATATTGTTTTGCTAAGTTTGTTGACTCCATTATAAACACAAGCACTTTTAGTTGAATTTAACCACAATTTTATAAAGACATAGAGTAAATTGTAAAAAATTATAGAAGTTCAATTCACCCCCTTTTTAAACTATATATATTAGGACAACATATATGAATCATCAGGTTCATGCTAAGTTAGCTAGGTTTTGATGACCTTTGATTTGGATTCTAATGTTGAAAGCAATTCAATTTCCAAAGCAGTGTAAAATAACAAGCACCGATGTTCGTCCATCCACGACCTCTGCTGCTATGCAGCAACCCAACTTCCTTCAAAGCCTTCGCCACCAAAGACTCACACCCCGCCTGCTTGCATCACGTGTTAGCCTGCACTCAGCACAAGCACAGCACGTGCGGACGCACTGTCGGACGAGCTTCCCTCATCTCTTAGGATCGGCTAACCCATGTGCAAGTGTTGTTCACATGAAACCTTTTCCCTTTCCATCCTTTAAAGTTCTCATTTGAATATTTGCTACTACCACCAAAATCTGCATATGTCACTACATAAGCCTTTTAACGAGGGGCATTATATAGGTATGCATTATCAAATATAAACCACCTACAAATGAGATAATCAAGTCATCCGCACGCAGGGGCGGACCCAGGGGGGGGCCTGCCTGGGCACGTGCCCCCCCTGGCCATCCAAAAAAGGTTTAGTCTGTAAGTTTGTTTGTTTTTCTTAATTTAAGGCCAAAATTACGTAGTTCTTGCCTTTAATTTTTTAAATTTTAAACTAAAATATCGTTGTTTTAGTCTTTAAAATTTTTTAAATCAAACCGACATCGTTTTGGGCTTTTGTTTTTTAAATTTTAAACCAAAACGGCATCGTCTATAAAATTTTTTAAACTAAAAAGACGTCGTTTTGAGCTTTGTTTTTTAATTTTTTAAACCAAAACAACGTCATTTTTTGCTTTATTTTTTAATTTTTTAAACCAAAACAACGTCGTTTTGGGCTTTGTTTTTTATTTTTTTTAACCAAAACGGTGTCGTTTTTTATTTTATTTTTTAATTTTTTAAACAAAAACGGTGTCATTTTATCGTTTAAAATTTTTAAACCAAAACGATGTCGTTTTGATTCATTAAAAAAATATAATAAAACCAGAGAATGTTTGAAGCAGCGAATACAGCAAACAAACCACTGAATATTTTAACAGGTCTTTAAATAAAATATTATAATAAATTTTCAATGAAATATAAAATTATTACAATATAGTGGTGCCCTACCAAAATTATGCTCCTGCGTCCGCCACTGTCCGCACGGGCGTATCCTAGTAGTAAGCAAGTGGTAGTTTGGATCAAGTGACCATGGGTTTGATTCTTGGCAGCAGCAGGGTGGGAGTTTCACCTATATGGGTGGGCTCCTTGTGCTCACTGAGTCCTCGGCTTCCCACTTGCTTATCGCTGGGCCACCGTGATTTACCATCCCCATCATTCTGTCGGGCTGGGGTGCGGGAGACTCTTAAAATGATGGTAAAATCACTTGGATCAAGTCATCCGGAGATTACATATACTATTATGATCTAAATAAATCATATTTAGAAAAAAAAAAAAAAAAAACTCCAGGTATGAATTATCTAAACGTCAGGTGTTTGAACTACTTATCACATAAATACTCAAGTTATATGTATTAATATCAGGTAATATAGCATGAAACTTATTCTTCCACTTTTATTACTACCTCATACTAATTTTTGGAGACCAAAAAAAAATAACATAAGGATGGATATGAATCAATTCAAATGTGCATCTACACGTAAGCTTCCCTCTCGAAAGTAGAAAATAATTGGTCAGAAAAGCCATTAGATATGACAGAGAGCAACATAAGCAATGGTGATTTTACTTTTTATTCAATAATGTATTTTTGGGTCTATGGAATATTAAGACTTGATTCCAATCATTTGCTTTAATTGGACATGAAGACAATCATGTCTGATTTTATGTTTTCCCTATCTGTCAACCATCTCTGCTTTTGACTCTTTGCCTTTTCTTTCCTGTGCTCCCACTTTCCCCATTTCTGCTCAACACTGTAAAAGATATTAAAACCCTTTATTCGCTTGTATGGCTTTACCCCATTTATTAAAATAATTTAAAATTCAACGACTTCGATCGTATAATTTGTGTATAGAAATTATATAAAATCGAAAAAAGTATCAAAATTATTATGTTTTTACAATGATTTAGTCTTGTCGTTAAATCAATACGTGCTTTTTTATTTTTGACACATAAAAAAAATAAATAGACCTTTAGTCGTATGACAGTATAGTAGGTTAAGGTTCCTTCGGGCGTATTCCATGAGTTAATCCTTTTAAATTACACATTAATTATAGATTTTGCTTAAAATAATTTAAAATAAAACATTTTACCGAATTATCGGGTGACTTTTGGAGATAAAAAAATAATAAAGAAAATTTCAATAAAAATGATTAAGACATAAAAAAAATAAAAAGATATAAAGTTATTTAAAATAGTATTTTTTTTTCTTGAATATTTATTATCATAAAAGCTGATTTGTAAAATAATACCTAAAACTTGATAAAGAAAAAAAGAACTCAAATTAAATAAAATAATCTCATTTAATAAGTTTTCATTAAAAAAATATATATTTTATATGCATAATATATTAAATATAATTTAAATATTTATTATATGATGATTTGATTATTTTTTTTATAAAATTAATTTAAACATTTTCCTAATTTCTTATGAAATAATTCATTAAAAATCTTTTATATGCATAATGTATTAAACATAATTTAAATCTTTATCCTACACTTTATTATATGATGTGATTATTTTTATAAAAAAATTAATTTAAACATTTTCCTAATTTATTATAAATAATTCAATTGTATTTTACGATCCGAACTTCAAATAATTCGTTAAAAATTTTAAAATTTAAATTAAATTTGAGTCTGACTCATTTCGAATTTGAGCCGAATATTAAATAACAATACATTTATAAACCCTAATATCAATACTTCAAACAAATTCTGTTTTTACTTTTTTTCAAATTAATGTCGTTTTGTAATAATGGATGCTATTTTTTTTAAAGTGGCATTTTCTTGTGCCTTCTCTTCTCGTCTTTTTACAACAACAACAAGTCTTAGTTCTAAATCGGTTGAGGTCGGTTGTCCTCTAACAAAATAAGATCATAAGAAAAAAAAAAAAAAAAGCCACACTTTGTATTTTTCTATAAAAAAAAAAAGGAAAAAAGCTAATACCATTATTTGTATTTTCTTAATTACCTTTTTTTCACCAAAAGCCACACTTCAATTTCTTTTACATTTTTTATTTTATATTATTTTAAATATTTCAAATAATATATGATTTTACCTTTGATGATTTTATAAATTAATATATAAAATATTTTTTTAAAAAATTAATTAAAGATAAAATCATATAAAATCAATTAGTCATTTTTACAAATTGAATGAATACTTAATATATTCAATTTCATGATATATAAGAAAAATAAAAATCTAATATATGCAAATCGCCCAGAGAAGAAATTGAACTCTCATCTTTATTAATTAATTTATTGATTAGTTTAAACATATTAAAACTTATAATTTAATGAATAATTTAAATTTTTAATTTTATATTATTTAATAAATTAATTAAATTTATATTTATAAATATTTAACTCATTAAAATTTATAAATTATTTCATAAATATATTCGTTCAATTAAAATTATTTAATTTTAAATTTATTATTTTTAAATTAAAAATTATTATGATCGATAATGATGTAAGTTGATTGAGAGCTATTTAAAATTTAGTTAGATAATAGTCAAGTTTGTTTTAACTCTCTTAATAAACAAATTAGCTCGAGCATGTTGATATTTAAATCTAATTCAAAAATACTTAAGTTTAAGTTTGTGTTGTAAGTG
>CAOGCB010493238.1:0-10555 GCA_948266635.1 Cnidoscolus chayamansa | reverse complement strand
CTAATTTATTCAACCAATCAGTTTTAGATAGGGACAGCAAAATGGAATTCAATGGTAAATATAAAATATATATGAGTTAGGTTGCCAAAAAATGAGATGGGAGTTGTCCAATCAAAGCAATGCGGTGTGGGACATTATATTCAGACCCCGCCAGTTGATGGGCGGCGGAGTACGGTGACGGCGGAGACCAAAATGTCTATTACTCACCTGGGTCCCACCTTCTCCACTTCATCTTTATTTTCATTTTATTTTGTTTTTTTTTTTATGTAAATTTGTTTTTAATATCTGGATATAAAAAATAATGATGTAATTTGGTGAAGGCAGAGTCTGACGCAAAGCAAAGGGGGGGAGGGTTTGTTTGAAGAAGCCGTTAAAGCAAAGTGAGATGAGGATGAGGATGACGATGCAGAGGCTTTTTCTCAGCCTTTTGTGCTTTCGCATTTGCTCAGCGACAGCAACCTAGCTTAGCTTACGTTAGCCCATCGTTGACTTTGACTGCTTTTTTTTACCTTTACTTTTTATTTTATTTTATTATTTTTATCCTTTTACGGTTTTACCAACGCTCGCTCACTCACCGCTTTTTTTTTTTTTTTAAATTACCTCACCGCCCATGTTCTTGTCGGTTTCTGGTTTCTTAATTCCAATTAAATTTCAATAATTATTTAATTTTTTAATAAAATCTAATTAATAATTATAAAAAAATTAAAAATATACATTTTAAAAAATTGCAAATTGTAATTATAAAAATATTGAAATAATTAAGCAATATTTATTATAAAATTTTAATGTTTTATAAATTATTTTAATAATTAAAAAAAAAGAAAGAGAGTGTTGAAAAATCTTGGGTGAGTGGCTTCATTATCAATGTGGGTATTATTTTTAGGAATTTAAAACATATTTTTTTATAAAAAAAAAAAAAGAAAAAGAAATAAAAGGGGTGGCAATGTCTGAGACAGAGATTGTGTTTGGACAATGTCATGAGGGGGAATGTCTGTCTGTTTGTTTGATATTTTGGATGTTATTTGCTAATTATTTTATTATTAAACGACATGTGCCTTGCACACTTAATTATTCTTCTTGTTACTCACAACACCCTACACACCTATTTTGCTTCTTACATAAACTATTCCATTTTCTTTTGCTCACTTTCACTCACCCAGCATTATTTTATGAGAAGAATTCAAATGTGAGAAAGATTCCATGAAGAAGTGGGTGTGAAGAGACAAAGATTGTCTGAAACAAGGATTTGAAGTTAGTTGGCTAAACAAGCTACTTAGAGGTGTGGAGGCCTAAGCTTAAGTCTTAAACTTGGTTACAATCCCAAAACCATGGGAACTCACTCACTCAGCTCTCTTTTGAGTGTTTCTTTTTTGACCAAAATTGGTCAAAGAGATATGATGGACTTTGTGCTGTCCATGTTCCACTAAAAGGACTAGACAATGCTCTGAACACATTTCCAACAGAAAGCCAAACATGCTCATGGTTCCTAAAGCCCTATTGGCACGTCATCTCCACGTGATTCTTTCATCACCACCGTCCTTTTTTCCTTCTACTTTATCTATCTCCACCTTCTTTTTTCTGCCTGCTAAAGGATTAGGATTTGCATATTCTAACCTAACCCATTGAAATTCAGGTGCTCACCACAATCCCAACAATACTCTTCTTCTATTACATAGCAGGAAATGAAAAACTTTACCTGAAATTATCTCTAAAGCTATCAAATCTTGACTGTAAATCTCGATTAGAGTCTACTGTTAAAAGAATCGACAAGTGTTCTAGGCCAATAAAATTCCCACATGGACAGACAAGTAGCACAATCAGCAGGAAATGAAGTAATCACCACCCAAGCCAGTAACCAAGAGTTTAACTAAATCTATTCAGATATATTTCTAAATGTAACAATCCAAATAAATTGTTTAAACGCCTGCAGTTGATTGATAAGTTACAAACATTTACTATGTGCAAATCTAGTTAGATGTATAATCATAGGAGCATAGGTAACCAAAAAAGCTACATTAGTTTTCTGAAATCTCTCATGTTTCCTTGGCAAAACCTTCTGCACTGCAAGCAGCCATCAAAATTTCTATTGCCTTGAAATTGGCATTGATGATTGTTGGCTGTATAAATTACCATCTGCACCCTGATAACTTGGGTAGGAACTTGTTGGGGGCATCGAGAATGGGGTAATACCTGTAATTTGAGTCCCGACTCCAGGGTATCCAGGCAACGAAGGTGGCTGCTGCTGGGACATGCTGTAGCTGTACGGCACAGCATTTACAGATCCAGCAGTTTGCATGTACTGGGGAATTGAATGTGGTGGCATAGGTGGCAGTGGAGGCAGTGGTGGAGGTGATGATGGGGGAGGTGGCGGATCATTTGAAGTTAATTGCTGACCAGTGTTCGCCACATGGAAAGATTCAGGATGTTGGAAAGGAGTGAGTGGTTGCTGTGGGGCATTCTGGATTGGTATGTAAGGCTGGTCATTCTCATGCTTAGTCCTTTTCTCAGAGTGGTATTCACCAGATGATTCTTTTATTGAATTGCCAATGACACCTTCAGATGCAAGTGAAGAGAGTACATAAGAAAGCATCTGGGCTGAGGACGTCGAAGCAGTTAATTTTGCTGCCATTGCAGCTGCTGCAGATCTCCGGGGATCTTCATCAATTTGACCAGTTTTTTCAGGGAAAGATACCTGCCGTCCATACATTGCTGGAGCTGATTGTTCCCTGTCTCCAGGTATAAAGCTTTGAGATGCACTGGAAGTGTTAACTTCCTTCAGACCTTTCTCAGCTACTAACTGCACAGTATCGGAATGCAGCAACTGCTGGCAGACATTACTAGCACGTTCTGACTGGGACTGAGCAGCCTACCATACACATGGAGGGAAGACGAGCAACAAGCTTAAAGTTAGCACAGACAAAATACCATACTCCACAAATTATTGAGATTATTACTGGCTAAAAATTTGTAAAGCATTTGACATGTATTAAATGGATTCGGTTGCAGAACTTTAAAAGCCTATTAGTGTTAATGTATTCCTATTTCAAGGGATGAACGTCAAAGCAGGGACCTCAAAGCTCAAGTCAAAAGAACAGATGAAAGGCGATTGCAGATAAACGCATGTGAAATTGTTTGATTTCATTGTACAAAATATTTCCTCAAATTTCAATTACCAGGCCACCAAAAATTTGCCAGCACATAAATATCAGAGGATATCAGACAATCTTATCAACTGCCAATGCCAATGTGATAAAACATACATGCAAGCTGAAGCAGGATGAATTACCTATACTTTCATATCAGGTGTCCAAAAAAGCCTAGGTTATAGACTAGGAAGCTTAAACCAAGTAGTTTGTAGTTAGACTTGCATAACTAGGTCTCCTAAAACATTCAATTCAGAGAAATCACAGTGAAAAGTCAGTTGTTTTCTAGAGGCAAGGAACTTCCATGCTGGGACCTTTAAATTAAGCATCTATATATATTCCTATTGTCCAGGAAATTTCAAGAACTAGCGGTATTCACCAATCAAATGAACCGTAGATACATTTCTGGTGTAATTTATCCATGTCATAGGAATAGGAAATATTAATAGCCAAGTTAAGTAGTGCATGTATTAGATGTCAAACCTGAAGCAGATTGCGAATTTGTTCCAGTTTGGATTCCTGTTGCAAAATTATTTCCACTTCAATATACTATCACATTAAATAATTCATTATGCAAACATTATTTTTCTTATTCCAGCAGAATAGTTTTCCTAACCAACCTGCTCCTGAAGTGCGTCTCTCAGATGAGACAGAAGACTTGCCCTTGATGATTCGATGGCTGTCAGTTTCTCAATGCTGTCCCTCAAAATATTTTGCTGCCCTTGCAGTTTTTCCACAAATGAAGCTTCATGGAATTGTCCTGTTAGAAAAGAAAGGGACAGCTGAGGAAAAAAGTGCAGCAAGAAGATCCATGGATAGTTTGGAACTTTAATGCAGATTTTTTTTTTCAAGAAAAATGAAAAGCAATATCTACCAAATGAAGATTGAATCAACCTGCAAAAATGCTTCTCAGAAAGCATACATCCAGATTCAAGCCAACCAGTTCATGACAGCGTAAAATTGGGTATCCTTATCAATTTATTAGTAATAAAAACATTTTGTATCACCCGACCCCCATATCAATGACAGATAACTTACTCGTTACACTTGTGTTAATCAGTGACAAAACTTATTATTTTAAGAAGCAAGCCAATGGAGTCTAACCAAAGGGATAAGTCACTAGGCAACAAAAAAAAAAAAAGGATTTTCATCAATGGAAGAAGAATCATTAAAGCCAATAATTCACCTCATTTCCATGTAGTTTTTAACAGAAGATTTCTTTCACGTTGTAAAAAGTCAAATAGTACACACCAAATTTCCTAACAAAATATAAAATCCTAACAGCTAAAACTTATTATCCCTCAAGTAAATTTAAAAAACAGTCAACATATAATGTTTGAGCTTGTTTGATGACATTTATTTTTCAGTTCGTAAATACTTAGGCCCATACATTACCTGAATTAATATTGGCACCAATTTCCTTCTCAGCTTTCTCTAGAGAGCTAATTGCATTTCTACATTTGTTTATTATAGCATCTTCATCAACTTGGCCACCATGAACAACTTGATAACCTGAAATTATCTTGTCCAGTGTACTTCCAGCAGGTTGCTTCTGTTAGAAGGAGAGGAAAAAAAAAACGAGATGATTATAGGCAAGGTTGTCAAACTCGCTTTCTAACATAAAATCTGTGAAGGGGCTGTAAATCATCATAACATTGTAATATCCAACAACTTAAATTAACTTTCAAAAAATATATAATTATATTTATACAATAAAAAGTTTTCATACACATTTAAACATTAATAGTGGACAGAAAAAGCTTTCTAATATATCATTAAGTCTATATTCAAATTAATTTTTTAAATGTAATATTTTCTTCACCAAGGTATCAGTACAAGTAATTAAAAATATACATCATCTACATCTAAACTTCATATTTGAAAGCACAATCCAAGTTTCAACTTTGAAAGATATAAATACAAAATACTGAAATATTTTATCAATAGTATGTAGAACTTAGATGATATTTATCATAATAACAATGCAACAAAAGCTGTTCAAAAAACAATATAAAGAATTATAAAATATATGCAATATAATTGTAGTAAATAAATAATATTTATCACTATAACTAAAAAATAGAAATGATGTCAAACAAATGATAATGATTTCGATAAATTAAATGTAACACTTTAATTTTTAGATTTCCAACTATATAAAATCATACAGTTGTAAACTCATACAATCATGTTATTTTCAAGTCCAATTCTACTATTTAAAATAGTGATTTTACCTCGATTCTACTAGATTCCAATTTTCATATGTTTGGACTTTTTTTTTTTTACTTCAACTTATGATTTTAACAATTTTTATTATAGTCCTCAAGAAAAATAAAAAGTATAACTGCTAAGGAAAATTTCAATCAGCACGGTGCAACTTACCAGTTTGAAGCCTATATTCTTCCCATTTCTATTACTACTATCTGGTTGCTTTCCCACAAGCTCCTCTTTGAGAATTTGTCCACGAGAGCCAAAAACTTTTCTGTCTTCCCATATGCCAATCTGCATGCCAAAGATCATCAGATGTGCAGTGAGCTAATTATAAAATAATATATTCAATAAGTTTATACTCATAATCAAGCATATTATTAAATATATGTGCACATGTAAAATTGTATCTCATGGAAGGGGAAAAGATTGTTCACCTAGCAATTGTAGATATTGGCGACTATCTTGAACCAAATAATAGAAGCATTAAACCATGCTGTCAAAAATATTATCTGAGTGATGTAAGACACGATTGAGACCAAAATGACATGTTCCAAGTAATTAAATCATATTGATGGCAAATTACGAGGCTATATCTTTCTTCCAGTTATTCAGCAATTAATCACTTTTTTCAATAGCCAGCAATTACTCATCATATGTAACTAGTAAATTGACTTTGATAGGATTAAATTAGTATTTACAAAAAAAATCCAAATCTTTATTTAAATTTGCAAACTTATTCAATCGTGTATTAATTTTGTCAATTATAAGCAAAACATTCTCAAATTGAAAGAAAAAAAACTTTCAAGGTTAGCATATGATATTATATTTACATTTTTACTCTGAAAAAAAAAAGCTAAATTTAAAAAAATTACTTATTATGATTCCTAACTTCAAAAACATGTTTTGAACCTTTCTCCCAATGTCTTCTCTATCTCTCTCTCTCCCCCTCCTTTAATAATTATGGCACATACAATGTCATGTTTGGTTACCAATGACAGTTTGCCTTCGATATGAAAGGTAGTGTACAATTGAAAAAAAAAAATTGACCCTAAAAGCAAATTGGAGCAAAGGTTTGCATTTGTTTTAGCCATTAACACAAAAGATAGTACTGAATTGAAGAATTCATTGGAGCAAGAGTTTGCAGTTTTTTTAGTCCTCACACTTAGAATAGTATTAAATTCAAGAATTCACATGTAATGACATCTTTCCATCATTCCATGGCAATAGAGGTTAACTTGAAACTCTATTTTTTCTATTATTAGCCACGGAGGATGAAATGGAAGAAGGGATGCAGGTGCTTATCCCTAACTAGTTTGTGGTTAAGAACTCTTGGCAATTTTAACAATTTAGCTTTCATGTAAAGTATCTGTGCAAAATAATGAAGCATAATGATGCAAAAACAAAACATGAATCTTGTAGAATTCGCTTTGGATGGAAATTGACTGCCCAAATATAGATTTTGTGATTGGAAAACCAAGATACATAACCAGTTTGTTCTTTAATTTTATAACTACAACTCATCTAGTTATGCAACTAAAAACCAAACACGATGTTTTAACACATCTGGACATCTTCACTGCCCATGATTCTATGACATTGATACTTGTGATGCTCACAATATTAAGATGGTATGGTTATATGCCAAGACTAACATCAAATAGACACTGTAGACTGACCATGGGAGTAGAGGCATATCTGTGGCAGGATACTCAGCAGGTAAAGAAAAAAGACAAGTGAGAAATGGATCGCATCATATAGCATAGGATGATTTCATAAAATAAACAATAATTAGCACCCATTCAATTACTGGATTCAAGTTTTGAACTGTAATGGATGGCAGTTGGAAACATCATTGACATTCACAAAGAAAAAAGAAAACATGCTTTTCTTCACTTTGCTACACATATTCCAACATTTATCATTTAATATCATGTTATCATATTTAACACCACCCTTGCTATGTGATACATATATGTTACATGCTAATCATCATCTTGTTCTTTTAACATGAAAATCATTTAAAATAAATTTCATGAGACAGCAATCACATAAAAGCATGCCTAGAAGACAATAATAGCAAGACCTTAGAATATATGGTTAGCCTCTAATCCCTTAAAATTGAAGGTTTTACAGGTACATGGAAATGAAATAAAAAGTAGATATAATAAACTCAATTAATAGAAATAGTACGAATAAGCATTAAGTACCAGTCTTAGTGCAGCATTTCTTCCAACATCATCCCCATTTCCAATTACATCACGAAGAGCATCTGGAAGAACCTTCCAAAATTCACCAACAAACTCTGAACCTTTACGACGACTATTCTGCAAAATGTCATTCGCAAGATATAGAAAAGCCAATCTCTGCTCACGTGGAGAGTGATGAAATTGTCTGTCCCATGTTTCAACAACTTGCTTTGCTTTATTCATATGGAAAATACACCAGTGAGATAAAGCTTAGCATGTTAAGGATTGTAAATCAGAAGTAAAAGAACCATAGTCTACTGTACTGAAGGTTGGGGATTATGATTACAGAATAAAGAAGTCTAATAGATATGCAAATGCTAAAGTCTAATAGTACTGCAACCCTATGTTATTGAGAAAAAAAAAGAAGCTATTTTGACTTTGTTATAACCATTAAGGAAAACACGACAACAAGGGGTGCAATTCGAGGTGTAAAGTTAAAGAGGATTCTAAATGCCATTAAACATAACGTAGCATTTACCTTAAAGAACATTACAAGGAAAATTTCTGAGTCGAATGCTAAAGCTCAATCATGGTGCATCAATTGTTTTCTTTTTAATTTGGAGAATAATGCAATAAAAAGAACATTACAAGGAAAATTTCTGAGAGTCGAATGCTAAAGGTCAATCATGGTGCATCAATTGTTTTCTTTTTAATTTGGATTTTGGAGAATAATGCAATAAACTTGAGAAGAAATTTTCCATATGTTATTACCAAAAGAGCTTGAGAATTGATGCCTGAGCATTTATGATGGTAAAAAATCCAATACAATTGTCATAGACACAATTAGATGTATAAATATGAGGAGAGACATCATTCACTATCGATATCAAAAGGATACTCTCTATGCTTGCCTGTGAATGGTTGAGCTTGGCAAGCTTTTCGACTAAAATCTGATGATTAAATGAACTGCCCATTGATTCTCTAGAAAAATGGCATAAAAGAAGATTTTTAACACCAAGATGACTTAAAAATAATTAAAAAGGAAAAGAAAAGACAAGGAAGACAAAATAATCTTGATTAAAAAATCTGCATACAACTTTAAAGCCCTATTACCTAAGTTTTCCCTTAAACTTGTGAAAACCTTACTAATCCCCTATGCTATTATTTATACCTATTACACATTTATTATTTGATTTTCATTTATTATTTATACCTATTACGCATCTATTATTTGATTTTCATTATAAAAAATAGTTCTTATGGGCACTTTTTTTTCAATAAAAGAAACTAAAAGAGTTCTTGCTCTCTCTCCCTCCATCTCTAATTACTTTCATACTCTCTTAAGTTCCTCATTCATTCTTGCTTTTCCATAATTAAAAGTTATTGTTTTCCAATTCAAAATGAAAAACCAAAGCACCTTCACGATACACAAACTTTCAGAGAAGGAGGAAGAGAAATGAGTCATTTTGGTTCTCAATTGGCAAATCAAATAAATCAACTAATCGGGGGTGGAACAGAAGCAACCACCAAGTTTAGCTTATTCTGATGGTATTCAAGATTAGGAAATCAAGGAGGCCAAAGATTGTTAATTTAGTGAAACAACTCCTACCTTTTCACAATGTTTGCTTTTTGAATAATTTATGGGGTGCCTAAGCCTACTAAAAACTTCATTTATACTCAAAGTGGCCTAGAGAGGAAGTTTTTTGGATTAGTTTTGTTGGTTAATTTACACCCATAAGAATTACGTTATTTAGAAATCCGATTGAGTTCGACCTGTTATACATAATGGATAGGACAGGAGAATAAGATTTTGACTTAGATTAGGATTTGAATTTTGATTTAGATTAAGATTCAAATTAAGATTAGACTTAATTAATTTATTGGAATTGGAATTCTAAGTTAATTTGAATTCTAATTAATATGACTGTTTTGTAATCTCTATATAGAGATATAATAATTTCTTAATAGAGGAAGCATAATTCAGAATCAAAATTACAAGATGTTAAGAGCTCCCTCCGATGAGCTCCTTCTTCCATAGTCCCATGATGAAATATGCGATTCGAGACCGTAACAAATTGGTATCAGAGCTGGTCGTCATGGGAGATCAAACAAGACAAGAAATAAGATCGTTGTTGCAAGAAGTGCAAGCAACATCTGAGGCAAGAATAACTCAATTAGAATCTCAAGTAGAAACACATCTCTTGAATCTAACCAAATAGATACAAGAACTCTTTGGAGTTTCAAACAAGACACATGGTAAAGAGGTATTAGGAAGTAATAGCTCTCATTTTAATCCAACCATTAGAATAGAGGAAGAAGAAAGCGGAGAAGCCCGATCAAGGGCTGAAGAGAGAAAGAACCAAGAAAGTGAAGTGGGCTTAGAGAGCAACAACCAACCACATTTTCAAAATGGAATGGGAAATTGAGTGGATGCTAGACCTGAGACAACAATAGTTCATATGAGAGAGGCTCGGTTAAGGCAATTTGAATCCAAGTTTGGAAACACATTTAGAATTTGAGCTTGAGGACAAGCCCATTCTCCAGGAGAGAAATAATGTTATAGATAATGTATAGGATTATAAGATTTTGATTTAGAGTAGGATGTGAATTTTTAGTTAGATTAGGATTAAGATTTGAATTAAGATTAGATTTAATTAATTCATTGGAATTGAAAAATACTAAGTTAATTAGAATTCTAATTAATAGGACTCTTTTGTAATCTCTATATATAGAGATAATAAATTCTTAATAAAGGAAGCATGATCAAAATTACGAGATCTAAGACTCTCCCTCAACGAGTCTGAGGTGTTAAGAGTTCCCTCCGATTAGCTCCTTTATCCATCATCCCATGATGCGATCCGCAATTCGGGACAGTAACAGAACCTTTATTTGTTGAAAATCCCACCACAGAAAGATGAAAGAGGAGAAGAAGGTGAAAAGAGTAATGATAATGGTTAAAAAGAAGGGACTTAATTAAATCCCTTCATGAGATTTTGTAGTAGAAACAAGAAAAAG
>CAOGCB010493138.1:0-10538 GCA_948266635.1 Cnidoscolus chayamansa | reverse complement strand
TGTTGCATGACATGGAAGAAAGGACCACTGACGCTTTTCAATTCCATTGTTACAGGAAAATGAACTGTTGTTCAACATCAGAGAGCATGTTCTTGTACCAAAGCATCAGGTTCTTACAGATGAAGAGAAGAAGACATTATTGGAGAGATACAAAGTGAAAGAAACACAGGTAAGGATATTGCAGTTTGATTTGAAGTTGAAGGTGTTTTAATGGATTTATGTTGATATCATCCAGCTTCCTCGTATTCAAGTGTCTGACCCAATTTCTAGATATTTTGGGCTAAAGGAGGGGCAAGTTGTGAAGATCATCAGGCCAAGTATAACTGCTGGACGACATATTACTTATAGAGTTGTTGTATAAACACTCGGACGCCAAGTGGCTGGTCGGAGTTTAGAACCTGTCAAAATGACCACAGGAAAGCTGGAGAAGATATTTGTATGGTGAAATCAACCGATTGAGGGGTGCAAGTGAATGGTTTTAGTAGGTTAAAAATGCCTCAGAATTA
Source organism: Cnidoscolus chayamansa (assembly GCA_948266635.1). Lineage (NCBI taxonomy): Eukaryota > Viridiplantae > Streptophyta > Magnoliopsida > Malpighiales > Euphorbiaceae > Cnidoscolus > Cnidoscolus chayamansa. The sequence continues at coordinate 10,032 of CAOGCB010493138.1, read as the reverse complement.
GAAAAAAAGAATTTCGTAAAAAAATGCAATTTTTTTCCATCAATCACAGAAATTCACAGATAATTGTAAATCGATGGCTATCTAAAAAAACTCTGAATCGATCTGTCTCTAGTTAAGAGATATTTACCTCGTCTCGATCGCAAAGAGAGGTATCATAGTAAATTGGCATCAAATTAATGTTGGTGGCTTATTAAAATTAACTCAAATGATTTTAATGACTTCTTAAGCTTGATATAAAATATGCCATGAATTATATATATATATATAGTTTAGACAAGTCTAGGTTTTAAAACATAAAATTTGCATTTTTCAATAATAATTTTAATAATAAATATTAATTAGCAATTTTATTTATTAAAAACCATTGTTATTTTATTTTAAAATAAAAAATAATAAACAATTTTCAATATTTAATTTTTTGAAAATATTTTATTAGATAAGAACATATTTATTTAGAATTTTATAAAATTTAAAAAATATAAATAAAGTATAATTATTAATTAAATAAATCATTTAATGACATTAAATTATTAAAATATAAGTCATAAAATTTATAATTTATATCATAAATAGATTTTTTTTTTTTATAATCTAAATCTATTTAGTGTAAATATAAATCCATTTAATTAGGTAATAGCGTTCTGGCGGATGAATCCATATATATATATATAAGGAAATTCCAGTATATCCACCATACTCTGATTAGGGTTGGGAAGAACAAAAAGCTAATTCCAGCACTTTGAATCTCTCCTCTCTCTCTCTCTCTCTCTCCAGACTCTAAAAGGGGAAGAAAGATGAAACTGAAGCAATTAGAAAGCCTTTTAGGTGATCTTGAGCAGTTCTCTAATCCAAAGGTCTCTCCCTCTCTCTCTGATAATACTTGTTCCAATGAATCACGAAGCTTACTAATTGATTTTTGTGGACTTGCAGATAGAGCTAGAGCAGTACCCAACTAGATCCCACATTGCTTCTCGCATGCTCTACACTGTATCACTCTTTACCCTTTCCCTAATCATATCTGATTTTCCTCCTCTTATTTACTCACTTTTTACTCCTTCTTTTCTTTGCTTTTTTTTTTGTGTTAATAGTTTTCTGTGGAATCTTCAGTTTAAGCACATTGGATAATTTATTCAGAACAAGTAACATTTTTTTTGGGTATCCTGATTTCTGATTGTGCAGGCAGAGAATTCATTTGGTGATGTGAGCAACAAGGTTGTAGCAGATTTTGGCTGCGGCTGTGCTACACTGGGTGCTGCAGCTGCTCTTCTGGGAGCAGAGTGAGTGTTGCACCTTGATTCTCCTCTTTTATCTCTACATTTTTCACTATCTTCTTAGTTGGTTGATTTTTGTGATGGTTTTGGTTAGCGGACTTCAAATAGCATTATTTCTAGGTTTCATATGCTAATGGTGTTTTTTTTTTTTTGGAAGCCTCATTCTCAATGGTTTTCTTTTTGTTTCCTGTTATGTCTACTAATTTGCAACAGACAGGTGATTGGTATTGATATTGATTCTGAATCTCTCGAGATAGCATCACTAAATGCAGATGAACTCGAGGTAACTTAACTTGTTGTTGGTTGTTTTGATAAATTATGATGTCTATGTAATTTTTTGGGTTAATCTGCAATACTGCTTTCATAGAATAGGTTGCTTGCGCAGCAAAAAAAAAAAAATCACTTTGCTTGTATATGTATGTAGATATCAGAATTGGTTCTGCAGCGCTAATTGATTTCATCATCTGTTATGTATTCATAGTCACATTCTGCATTATTGATGGTTAATTGATGTATCTTTGCCTTGTTAAATGATTTTCCTGCAGTTAGACATAGATTTTCTTCAAAGTGATGTGAGGAACTTAGGATGGAAAGGTAACAAAAGTGACTCTTTTTTATTTGTTATTCACCATATTTGATGTTTAGTTTATCTGTTGGATGGTATGAGAAAGTAAATTTGGAATTAATATGTTAGTATTACATTTGTTAACAAAGCATTTGTCTTTGAAATCATGTCTTTTATCTCATTTAATCTCTCATTTAGGTCGCATTGTTGATACTGTTGTGATGAATCCTCCATTTGGCACCCGCAAGAAAGGTGCTGATATGGATTTTCTTTTCGTGTCTTTAAAGGTAAATATGGGATGATGGATATTTTCTTTTCTTTTTCTTTCCTTTTTTTTAAATGCAAAAATGTGCTCTCATTATATCCAATTTTTATATGTTCTCACTTATTTTTGGAGTCAGGTTGCTTCTCAGGCAGTTTATTCTTTGCATAAGACCTCAACAAGGGATGTAAGCTCTCTTTCATGATCCTAGCAGTTGCAATTGAATTTTTTTAATTGTTACTTCTGACCAGCTTGATTTGAAATGTGCTTATCAATATTGTAGTTGCTTAATGTTTCCTGCTTGTGAATATTTGTGGAGGATTTTGCCTGGCAGTTCTGTACATTGGGAATGTTTTACTATAATTAATTCATCTGAGGATATGGCAGGACATTATTGAGCAAAGAGCATAAAATTTACCTAAATATTGGTGATGCTTACTTTTTTTTGTCCTACATAAATGTGTGGAATGTTCACTATTTTTATATGGTGCCTTTTCAGAATTTATTATCTTGCTTGTTTCAGTTGGATTCATTGACACAGGGCTTTTTAGGGATTGTGGAGCTGGCAAATTAAGGATTATGAATATATAGAGGCTATCCTTGTGTCATTGCATGTTTAGGTTGCTGAAATTGATTAGGATGATTAGAGGGGCTGAATTTGTTTTTTCCTGTGATTCTCTACTTGTTATTGCAGCTCATTTCTGTCTTAAATTGCTAAGTAGTTTTCTGCTCTGTCTGTTGGATGGAAGGGCATGGTTTATTCACTTATATTTCACGTGTGAAGCTAGAAAAACCTTGCATTATCTGTGAGGATTTTTTTTGAGACGATAATAGTGGATAATATATTTTCTTTTTCTATATTCATTGCAGCATGTGAGAAGGGCAGCTTTGCGAGACTTTGGTGCTAGCAGTGCTGAGGTTCTATGCGAGGTATCTAAGCTGGCTTCGTATCCGTTTCAAAATCCTGTTATTATTATTATGCTGGGAGAAAAAAAGTTATTGATTCATTTTATGAATTTGCTCCATTGTTCTTATGCTTTTTCTTTTTTCATATCAGCTTCGGTTTGATGTACCACAACTATACAAATTTCATAAGAAAAAGGAGGTGGATATCGCAGTAGATCTCTGGCGGTTTGTACCCAAAAAGTAGTCAGGGACAGGGTATTTATACTTTGCATCACCATGATGCTTGTAGCATATCATATTCAACAAATCCATGTGAAAAATACGCTATAATGTATTTATCCGTAAAAGTTTGATGAGAAAACTCCTTCCTTTACCATTCATTTGCCCAATATCTCATGAGGGCCTCATGAAACTTCTGTATATTCAGTCGAGGAAATAACAAGGATTAGCTTGAAGTGGCCCCTCTTATGGCTCTGAGGCCGCTTCAACTCAACAAGACTGAAGCTTTTGCTGCAACACAGTTGGAGGCTTCTTGTTCAACACCAGGACTGATGAAGGGGAAGCATCAAGATGCAGTCCCTTTCAAAAAGGCTTTATATCCACACAGCCTCTCCCCTCCTATTTTGACTGAAAATGTATATGAATGTTGTCATGACCTGATCAGGTCAATTATGGTAACTACTATCAGAAAATTAGGACTTTCACCTACCGATTTCTTGAAAATACTCGTCTGAAAGTGCTTTTAACTGTGTTCTGATATGTTGGGTATTGATGTTTCTCATCTCATCTTATAAAATAGATGCCAAAAGTATTACAGCAATCCTAATAACGATGTAAAGCTATAAAAAAATGAAATATGAAAAGGGAATTTGCTTTAATCACGACAAAAATGATCTTGTTACTCCCATCAAAACATTTCTCATCAACCATGATACAGTGATTTGCTTCCGAGTTCGTTCTTTGAGCAGATATTCTCGTTTGTTTCAGGCTTCAGTTTCAGTTTTTGCATCTTCAGTAGCCTCCCCAAGAGTAAATCGTACAAACCTGCGGACTTTTATGTTCTCTCCAAGGGCAGCAACCGTCTGCTTCACCAAGTCTTTCACCAAAACACTATCATTCTTAATGAAGGGTTGCTCTAGAAGAGCAAGCTCTCCAAGTCTCTTTGAAATTCTGCCCTCGACTATCTTCTCCCTTATGTTCTCTGGTTTTGATAAAAGGTCCTCTCGTTGCATCTCGAGCTCCTTCTCCTTCTGCAAAATGCTCTCTGGAACATCCTCAACGGACACAAACTGTACCTGTGGGCAAGCCACAACTTGCATGGCTAGATCATCAACCAATTCCTTGAATTTTTCACTTCTACCCACAAAGTCAGTTTCGCAGTTCACTTCAATCAGAACTCCAATGCGGGAATCGTGAATGTAGGAGCCGATTCTACCTTCAGCAGCAAGCCGACTAGATTTCTTGTCAGCAGTTGAAAGACCTTTCTTTCTGAGATACTCCTGTGCCTTCTCAAGGTCTCCTCCGGTTTCAGACAATGCTTTTTTGCAGTCCATCATCCCAGCTCCTGTTTCTTCTCTCAGTTGTTTAACAAGAGCAGCAGAAACTGTTACTGCTGGTGACCTACAAGAGTGTATAACACGTAAGCTAGGGAAAATTTCAAACCTATGGAATGTCCTGAAAACATAGTACAAATGAGGAACAGTGACAGAGATGCACTCCTGCTACGAATTTTGCCCCGAGAAAAGTTCATATTATGTAATTGTCACAATGTTATTGATCAAAATCCATAGAGTAGAAACTTACTTCTGAGCAGTTTCCTCGGCTTCCACTGAAGCAGGCTGCTCCTTTGCTGGTGCTGCAACTGGTTTTGCTGCAGTTTGTGCAGCCACCTCAGCAGCAAAATCCTGACTTTTCTTTTCCAGGCCCTCACCAAGATTGAAGCGTATAAACCTCCTCACTTTTATATTTTCACCAATGGTTGCAATTGTCTGCTTCACCCAGTCCTTCACCACAATCTTATCATTCTTAATGTATGGCTGTTCCAGCAGTGTGAGGTCCTCAAGTCTCTTTCTGATTCGTCCTTCTACGATCTTTGATCTGATCTGCTCTGGTTTTGACAAGAGATCTTCCTTCTGCATCTCAATTTCTTTTTCCTTGCTCACAATCTCTTCAGGAACATCTTCAGTAACAAGATACTGTACTTGAGGGCATGCTGCCACCTGCATTGCTAAGTCATCTACCAGCTCCTTGAAAATGTCACCCCGAGATACAAAGTCTGTTTCACAGTTCACCTCCACCAGGACTCCGATCCTGCTATCATGAATGTAAGAACCAATTCTTCCTTCAGCTGTTGCTCTGCTGGCTTTCTTTTCTGCACTAGCTAATCCTTTCATCCTGAGGAACTCCTGAGCTTTAACAATGTCCCCTCCAGTCTCTGAGAGGGCTTTTTTGCAATCCATCATTCCTGCTCCTGTTTCTTCACGGAGCTGCTTCACCAGAGCTGGTGATATGGTTGCTACAATTCATGCAAAAGTAAAAGTGAACAAACAATTAGAGCAAAATGTCACTTAAGGACATCAAACACAGCTAAAGATGTGAAAGTTCAGAATGGGATAGCAACTTAGAATTGCTAATAAAGCCACATCCTTATGTCTTACTGATCTTATCCTAGAGGTTATAGTGATACAAGAAATGTTTCTAATATTACAGAAACATCTGTCTTGGCATTAGCCCCAAAGAACTGCATTATACAAGTTAATATATTTGCTAATTGCAACAGATAACAAACTCCTGCTTGCTTTCAGGAAGACAGGATTTGAGCCTCATCCATCCATGCAGTCAAGGAAGGCTAGGTTTAGGAACTATTTTGATTTAATTTTTAATTGTGAAATTAAGTTTTTTCATTAATTATAAATAAGAAGCTTCAGAGTTCAATTACTTGACGAATTCTATTATTACTTAGGAATTTTCAAAAAGTTCTATTAAGGTTCAGAATTTTCCTAGTTAAATTGGTTAGGTGTTTTCCTATTTGGGAATTCCTATTCAGGTAGTATTAGTAGTTATTAGTCTGTAAATACTTATGCAATTTTAGGTATTTTTCTAGAGCTTATTTATAATTGATATTGACAACTGAAAATTGGTAGAAATTTTGAGATTTGTTTCCCTTCCCTTTCGAATGTTCTTTGAGGTTCTGCATTTATTCATCTATTCCAGATGGATCAGAATTCTGAAAACTTTTCACTTGATCTGTTTACAGCACCAAACTCTTAGGAAAATGACAGACAAAAAATGGAACTAAACAGATGTAAATCTAAAAAAACTAAGGTACTTGCATATTCAGTAAAAACAAGTAATTTCAATTTTAGGTGATAGTATGGTATTTTCCCCAACTTTTCAGAGGGAGGAAAGCTAAAACACATGATTTGTAGTTTAATTTACATGAAAAGGAAAGTCTGATGCAAGACCATAGACAAAACAAAGATTAACAAACATGGAGAAGGTAGAAACCTTTAGCTACACTCTCCTGAGGGGAAGGAGTGCTGCTTTGTGCGTTTGAATTTCCAAGGGTGCCATTGTTCTCAGGGACAGTTTCCACAGTTTTGGCCTCAGCAGCAGATGTATGGATTGCCACTTCATCCTTGGTGTTTTCAACTTGGTCTTCATTTTCAACTTGCAAGGCTGAAGGAATTTCTGCCTCCACATCAGATGTTTTAATCTCCACTTCTTCCTTGGTGTTTTCAACTTGGTTCTCCACTGCTCCGAAATCCTGACTTTCTGAAGATAGGTAGAAAAAGAATAAGATAGAAATAGTAGTATGAAGAAGCAACACTTAAATGCTGGACAGGCAACTGTAAATTCAGCTTGAAGGATCCTAAAATCTCAAGAGAAAACAAAATAAATATGAACCCTAAATACTGAGACAGAAGAAAATAAGACGTGGCATCTGTAGTTTCATTAGGGTATCATCTCAGGTGAATGGCAAACATGAATTCTCACAACACTTTGTCTAGGCCAAACCAGCCCCATAAGCCACAAGTCCTTGACAATATATCAAGAAGGATATAATTCGACCATTCTTACCAAATAAACTATACCTTTAACATCTCTTCACTTGCTGGGACAAGGGAAAAGAATTATTTAATTGGTAGAACATTGATTCGTAGCTTAAAATAATTCTTTAAGTAAATGTTAGTTCTTAATTATATTGCAGATCATAGATACTATATGGATTTATAATAATCAAAGACAACTATGCAGAAATTATGTTCGGTATTTAGGGGTCACCTTTAGCCTCCTGGGGAGGAGGAACATCTGCTTCCCTGCCTGCGCCACTAATACTGCCAATTTCATCACTGCTTGTTGCTTCTGTGTCTTCATTTCCAACTAGTACAGTAGAAGTAATTTCATTCGCTGTACTAGGAGTTTGTATTTCCAGTCCATCTTTTGCTATGGCAACACCAGGCTGACTCGATTCAGCTTTTTCGACAGGTACAGTAGAAGTAATTTCATTCTCTGTACTAGGAGTTTGTATTTCCAGTCCATCTTTTGCTATGGCATCACTAGGCTGACTCGATTCAGCTTTTTCGACAGGTAAACCTGATTTTCCATCTTCCATCTCATCAGTTGAAGGAGCCTTCTCAATTATCTTATCTGCAGCAGATATATTCTCTCTGGAATCCGAAGTCCCAGAACTTTCATCTACTTCTTTCTCAACAGTTTGTAGTGTCCCTTTAACACTTTGTGATGAGCTAGGCTCTCTGCTTTCTGGCTTTTCATCATCACCGGCGCTACTGGATGCCACAGCAACTTCTTTCAAAGTAGTTGCAGCTTCCTCTACAGTTTCAACCACTTCTTCAACGAATTTTGATGTGCTTGACTCTATGCTTTCTGGCTTCTCATAATTGCCAGGGCTACTGGATCCCGCAGAAACTTCTTTTGGAGTAATTTCAACCTCTTCTACTGTTTCAACCACTGTTGAGGAGACACTGACCGATCCCTCTTCATTGCTTGAAGGCTGACCCTGAACTTCTGGAATTCCAGAAACAGTTTCAGTCTGCTTTACCTGTCCTACTTCCATTGAGGTCTTTGGTTCCACAGGTTTTGTGGCCACTCCTTCTGTTTTCTCCCTCTCATCCAAAAATGCAGCAATATCCTTGTTCTTGCGGAATGCCAGCACAAAGGGATTTGTTGCAGCATGTACAACCCCTTGGCTAACCTCCAGATTAAAGTCATTATCTTCTTCCTTCTTCATTGTCAAGGTAACCTGTCCCCTGGCAACACGCAATACTCTTACGTTAACTTCCTGGCCAACCTGTAGTGATGAGCCCCCTGTCATATTTAGAAGTCCATCTTCAGATTCTTCTGATGCAGGCAGGAATCCTTCCTCACCCTCAGGGAGAGAGATGAAAGCACCAGACCTGGTCAAATTCTTCACCGTGCCATCCAGTTCCTGCCCTTTCACAAACTTTGATGTCTTAAAATCTTTTCTCTGGCCAGGGTTTGTCGTGTTCCTTCGAGCAGGCCTCCGCTTGTCACTGGCAGCAGTGCCAGGAGAATCCCTCCGTTCCTGTGGTTTACTGGTGTCGTCACTTTCACGCATAGTAAGAGAAATACGCCCTGTTTCTGTGTTCGCTTCAACTAATCTCACCGTCACCTCTTGGCCAACAGATACAACATTGCCAACATCTTTAACAAAGCTATCACTTAATCTGGAAACATGTACTAGACCATCTGTGAAAGCTCCAAAATCAACAAAAGCACCAAATTGTTGGATTGACCTTACTTTCCCAGTAAATGTTGCTCCAGGAATCAGGTCCTCATTCTTCACTGGTGGCATTTCACTTTTCCTACTGGGTCTTGAGCGTCTTGATTGAGCTGGAGCAGGATTGGCATCTGATGTGATGGAGGTTTTTTCACTTGTTTCAACTGCATCTGCTGGAATTTCTGAAGCACTGTCAGAGTCTTCATTTGCAACAGTTGAATCCGGCTCCTCTACCACAACATCAGTATCAGTCCCTGTAGCTGATACAGCATGCAATACAGATCTATGAAGTGATGCGCGATCCCTTCTGTATTGTGGGAACAATCCAGCAGACGTCAGAAGAGGTAATACTAATCTTTGTGAGGACAGTGTATGTTTCGAAGATTTCCTTGACAAACTGCATTTTGCAAGACAATTATTTTTCTTTATTGTAAAGACAGTTCCAGGAATGAGACAAATAGTGGTTGCAGAACTTGGGACTATGGTTGTCATGTTTACTTGAGTTGTAAAGCTGAATCTGACATTAAAATAAGCTCTCCATCCCAATTGTCACCTGCTCATAGCAGATAATGCACTAGACTAAATCAGATTTCCCTAAAATTAAAGGGCATGTGATTTATCAGGGCAGGCAATACGCTAATATCAGGATGCACATATATATACATATAAAACAAGTAATTTATCTGAACAAGGAAAATTTTGCAATAACACAAACATATTGTTCTAGATCCTCATCATCAGATGAGGGCATAAGCTACATCCATCCTAATATATCTAGCTCTTATTATCCCAAATATAGAACTAAGTTTCAAACAAATATTAGCAAGTCATCTAGGGACGCAGGGATTTCATGAAGCTCTGACCGCAACTTCTATGTCATGAGTGCTGGTCATGAACATAAGTTATCTTTTTGTTCTTTCAGTCTGAGAAGGTCAGTACCTAGTATTTTTATTGATGCATGTGTAACACAACATTAAAAAGCCTCATGTGATACATTTTTTTTCAAATGGTTAGATACAATCAAGCAACATTTCATGTCTTCATCCTGTACAATAATCCCCAGCATTGGGTTTCAAATAATTCTCTATCAAGAGCTTGTCACCTACGCACACAATATCTGTCAAAGTCTCAGTATTCTATCTTACAAGATAACAAGTCATTTATACTCATTGACAGTCGGATATCATTACAGAAAAGGCCTTTCTCCATCAAAATCAAGTTCACTTGCAGTTGGAACAACTACAGGAGAGTAATTGCACAAAGAAAT
>CAOGCB010493093.1:0-12634 GCA_948266635.1 Cnidoscolus chayamansa | reverse complement strand
TTTTTTCTACTTCACTCTCTTCTCTTATTGATTGTGTGTTCAGACCTGCTTATTAGCTTATTTGCCTTCGATATGAGAGTATTTTTTGCTTATACCTAGAAGGAATGAGATTAAAAGTTTCATAAACTGGAGATTCAACCTTCCCCCCTCTTATAGGGTTTAATACTGTATTTTGAGTAACTATATACGAGAATGTTGATTTCCGTTTTAGTCCCACTTTCCGGTCTTTTGCTTCCTAGCACAATAAAGGAAGAAGAGAGAAACCTGTGCTTTTATATGGGCTTGTGATATTTTTGCAATCTGTATCCGGTTCAGTTGAACAAACCAAGCACTAGTTTTTTTTTTTTTTTTTTTTAAATGTTGTTCAATTTTTCAGTGTTTTAAGGCCTTACAGTAAACGCAAACCCACGTCGCCCTCTTGAAAAGGAGAGATTTGGTTGCAACCATTTGATGAGTATTATATCGTCTCATTTTAATTACTATAGTTCTGAAATTTGCTGTATTCAATGAAACAAAAAAGGTTTCAGGTTCAAATGAGCCTAGGAATTATCTGCTTGTGTGAAGGTAGCAATGTTAAGGACCAAAAACACCCGACTCAATCTACTGACTTTGATGTTTGTGTTTCAGGTTTGCAATGCCTCATAGTTCAGAAAAAGAAAGAGACTCTGATGACTTTAAGTTGGAAGACTACAAATATAGGTACTACGAAGAGTTGACGAGAGGAAACATCAAAATTAAAATTTCCAGTTCCGCTTATAGATGCCCCTACTGTCATGGGAAGAAGGGAGCTTACCTTTTTGAGGAACTTCTCCAACATGCTAATCAATTGGGTCGAGTTTCTCAAAGGATAGATCTCAAAGAGAGAGCTCGACACTTAGCTTTGGAGAAGTATATGAATAGGCATATTAATGTGAAGGAAAAGTCATGCAATGCTACCAAAACTGAATCTTCCAATGCATATACACATGATAGGGATCACTTGACCGTGTCTCCCAAGCATATGAGTAGGCATGTTAATGTGAAGCGTCCAAGATATGCTACTAAAACTGAGTCTTCTCAGGTGCATAGACATGTTAGGGATCACTTGGTTGTTTCTTCCACCTTACATAAACATGGTAAGGATCAATTGCTTGTTTGGCCATGGATGGGAGTTGTTGCTAATATCCAAATTCAGTTACAAGGTTGTCGTCGTGTTGGAGAAAGTGGTGGAAAACTTAGGGATGAACTAAAAAGGAAGGGCTTTGAACCAGTTAGGGTGCTTCCTTTATGGAATCACTTGGGTCATTCAGGATTTGCAATTGTAGACTTTAAGAAAGACTGGGATGGCTTCAAGAATGCACTCATGTTTGAAAAAGATTTTGAAGTCAATAATTGTGGGAAGAAGGAATATTTTAAGCTTCCACAAAAAGATCGAGGAGATAAGTTGTATGGTTGGGTTGCATGTGAGGACGACTATCACTCCAAAAGTATTATTGGTGAGCATTTGAGAAAGAATGGGGATTTAAAAAGTGTTTCTGATAAAGAAATAGAGGACCGGAGAATGGATTCAAAACTTGTAGTTAAGTTATCGAATACCTTACAGCAGAATTGTGAGCTCCTTAAAGAAATGGAGGTCAAGTACAACGAGACCAGTGTGTCTTTGAACAAAATAATGGAAGAAATGTATGCCAGTGAAAGAACTTATAATGAAGGTATGATCCTATTTCTATGTTCACTTTCAAGGCTGCAAATAAAGCCAAAAAAGTAAATTTACAAGTGGAATTCACTTTGAATTATATATTTTTCAAGTAACAGCTTCAGAAGAAGCTTATATTCATTTTTTTTTTTGGGGTTAATATTGATTAGAGAAAAGAAAAATGCAGCAAGCTGATCGTGATCATTTTGAGAAGATTTACTTAGAGCATGAGAAAGCTATGCTGCGATTGGAGGCTCAGAGAAAAGAACTGAAGTGTTGTGAGAAGCAATTGCAACAACGTGAGTTTCAAAATGAAGATGAGAGGAGGAAGCTTCATTATGAGAAGAAAAAGGTGACACTTTCCCATTTCAGCCAAATCAGCACTTACTGCGTTATAAATGAAGTTGATGATTTTAACTTTGGTCATGTTTGGAAATTCAAAACTTCTTTATTTTCTGTTCATTGGATGATCTCATAACAGGTACAGTATAACTTTGGATGGGAAATAGAAAGCTAAGTATGTAAGTTTATGGTTCTGCAAGAGTCCCTCTTCTCGATCTTATGGTCTGAAATTGGATTCTCTTTAGAGTACCAGAAACGGTTACACATTAACTTATTAGTTTTGAGTTCAATATTCCCATTTGATTTGCCAAGAAAAGTACTCTATTGGTTATATGCTAGCTGTATGGAATTTCACATTTGGAAATAGTTGCAATTCATTTCAAAATCCTTGAAACTTAATCATTCTGTTAATACGTGTTAACATCACCTTTTCTTTCTTTTAGAATGAAAGGGCAATCTTGGAGCAGAAAAGGGCAGATGAAAACATGTTGAGGTTGGTAGAAGAACAAAAGGTACCTTCTTGATCCATCTCCTTGAAGCATAATATGAAAAGAATGATAAATAATGAATTATCATCATTCTGTTTATGATCAATCATCAATGGCAGATACAAAAAGAGAAACTCAATATGAAAATTCTTGAGCTGCAAAAGAACCTTGATGCTAAGCAAGCATTGGAGTTGGAGATAGAGGGCATGAAGGGTTCTTTACAAATAATGGAGCATATGAGAGAGGATGAGGACATGGAGGTCAAGAAAAAGATGGAGATAACACGCCAAGAATTGATGGAAAAAGAAGAAGAACTAGATGCACTGGAAACACTTAATCAAACTCTTATTGTTAAGGAGCGCATGAATAATGATGAAGTGCAAGAGGCTCGAAAGGAGTTGATAAATGTAAGTTCCTACAACTATGATCGCTTTCGCTACAAGTTTTTATTGAAATAAAAAAGTGGAAGAAAAACGAAATTTTTTGAAAATCAATGGTTAATTTTAATGGTGTAATTATATCAGTGTATGCTTGTTGTGGATGGAAAATCTTGCCAATGTGATAATGCCAGTTCTTTAAGTTGGAATTTTATTTCCTTGCTTTATAGGGTTTAAGGGAAGATACCCGTGCTTTTATTGGTGTCAAGAAAATGCGACAGCTTGATATTGGTGTCAAGAAAATGGGAGAGCTTGATAGTGTACCTTTCCACGCAGCAGCCAAGAGAAAATTTTCTGATGAAGCCGATGTAAAAGCAGCAGAGCTGTGTTCACTGTGGGATCATCACTTGCGGAACCCTAGCTGGCATCCATTTAAGATCATCACTGATAAGCAGGGACATTGCGAGGTATGTGCTTATATAATCAAGCATTTTTCCTAGACTAAATGAAAGCGCACAGTCACCAAACAGTATATAAGAATGAAGGGATAATGCCATCCTGCTTAACTTAGTAAAATTTCACATTCTCCTCACTTTAAAATGTCTGTAACTCCCCTTCTAACTTGAAACTCGTCCATTTCCAGTTCTGTTTATTCTGTGCCTGCTGAAGTTTGTTGTCACCTGTCGGTGACATATCCTGTAGCAAAAATATCTTGATTATGTTCCAAGGCATTGCATTGTAATATATTTGGAAAATTTGCTGGAAGTTCAAGTTGCCAGTTGTCTTCATCATATCATTTCTATTCAGCTGTGTGGCTTGTTGGTAGTAGAGAACGTGATGTTGTTCTTATATTCATTGAGGTATCCCAGTTGCTTCTGGACAATTTTTCTATATTTTTCTCATAACTTTCACTTTTTCCTCTGAATTTCAGTGAGCAATTTCACCTTCCCACATGCTCTCCATTTTGTTGTCTTACTAATATTTGGATTTTTTTTATAATCAATTTATTAATTGAATCTTTTGTTACATTTTGCTTGTCAAATTATTTTCTTCAATCCGGTTTTGTAGGAGATAATCAATGAAGATGATGAAAAACTGAAAGAACTGAAGAGCGAGTATGGTGATGAAGTTTATAATGCTGTGACAAAAGCCTTGAGAGAAATAAACGAGTATAACCCAAGTGGAAGGTACATAGTAAGGGAGATTTGGAATGTCAAGGAGAACAGAAGAGCAACACTAAAGGAGGGAGCAGCACATTTACTGAAACAGTGGAAGCTGCATAAACGAAGGAAAACCTAGGTATGCATATGCTGTTTGATACATTGATTTTTTTTGGTCAAGTCTATTCATTGTGAATGTACTAATTATAATTGAATAATTCGACATAACAAGTAGAGGATTCTGATGTTAGGAATCTGCAACGACTGGCCTTTTTTATGCATATTGCATATTGTTGCTTGATCCAATAATATCATGTAGTATAATGATTTAGCTTGAACATCAAATTGTATAGAAATTACCCACTTGTATGAGCTTAACATGTAGCATGCATGACATTAGACTGTTTAATCCACCCAAACATTTGCAAATGCACACATATATTGAATTAGTGCTTAACAGTGGCATAATCTGGATTTTCCTCTCATTTCACCTACATGCATGCTCTCACATTTTATATTGAATTTTATATCAATATTAACTAACATAGTAGTGCTGTTATCATGCATTATGAATTTGGTACTTGTGAGCTGTGGTTGTCTTTGTAGCCTGAATGATTTGATTCTTCTATTGGCTTCTGATCTAAATGCAGTGGTTGAGAAAACCTTGTCATGTTGTCTTTCATCTACATTGGTATTGGGAGTAATTTTTATGATGGAAGATAGGATGGAAACGGTTTCTGGATTGATCCATGTAGAAATATTAGTCGTTCTATGCTTTAGAATGCTGAGTGATACGTACTTTCGCACTTTTCATTTTTCAACATCTTGATATTTATGAATGAAGTATTGTTAATATCAACATGATATTAGTCTCTGTTTTTTTTTTTTGGGTATTAATCCTTACCTTTCTTCAAGATACTAAGTTAGGGCAAATAAAGAATTGATTGACTGGCTGTTGTCCAAATAGACATATGCTGCTAATACATTTCTGATGGGATAATTAATTTTAGTGGTAGGCTGTAAACTTCTTCTTTAGAACTCAACGAAACTTCTTCTTTAGAACTCAACGAGGTTTTTTGTTACAAAGTTTGCTGCTTGTGTACTACAGTGGAACATCTTGTTATGTGCTAAAGAATGAAAAGGGGGCAGAAATCAAAGCCAACTATTCTCTTCCAGGAGGATTGGAAATAAGAAATAACATTTGATTTTGGTACGAAATTGACAAATCGATCAATATCACGACAAGCTTGGATGAAGGCACGTTTCCACGCTAACAAAGAAACCAAATACGTCGATCTTTAAGCACTGAAATGGTCGGTGCTGAACATACCCAATAGGTTCACTTCACAGACCATCTATCAATAGCCATTCTATGCCAATATTTCATTGCATTCTACACTTGATGGTTACCAAGATACATATTTATGTTGTAGAGCACAGATCGCAACCCATCATATCCACCGTGTCGATGCAACAAGAGATTTTGAATTCAACTTATATTATACAATTCCTTCCAAATTTCAATCCTAATGATTTGATTTAATTCAATATCTCAATGATTCCGATCAAGCTTGTGAACTGCAGTGAAATTTTAAAACATGGCATGGGTTAATCCACGTTTCGTGTTTCAAATTTTACAATTTTATCCAATTTGGATATCTTCCTAATTCAATTGGCAAGCTAGGAAAAATAATTTATTTTCTGTTATTTTCTTATTGGCTATGATATGATCTCCAGTCTCTACTTAGTCCTGCAGAAATTCCCTAGACAGCTCTTCTATATGATAGTGTGGGCTAAGAGAATGAGAGCATGGCACTCTTCTTCATTCACCCAAAAAGAAAGAATGGGAATGATATATCTATACATTAATTTTGTAACTGAATCGAACTCTGCTGATTCTGTAGTCCATCCATTGTAAGCACATATCACAAAGATGCCAATGACACTTCCATATAATACAACTCGTATTTGTTTATAATTCCTATTCTCCGGTTCAAATATTGTCTGAATTATTGAAAAATCTAAAGCAGAAACTGATTCACGATGGACTATAGAAACCAATTTATGTCTATAGTTCATGGTTAACCATGTCCACACAAATTAAAAACTCGTCAAGGCACCAGATATAGAAGACGGATTTGCTCTACCCAGAATCGTTCAATTCAGAATCAAATCTTACAATTCAATTCAAAACTCAAATTCCAATGAAGCATGTGAATCGAAATTAAGAAAAATCTACGACTTTGATCCCACTTTTAAGTGAGCGAGGTTTTACGCTCCGGGTAATTCATGAAATATATTATTTTCTTAGGCCAGTGGCCTGCCTGCCTTATCACAGGTCTACAGGATCTCTCAGACCATCACGTGCAAGCTGCACTGGTATTCCTTCCCTGGAAAGGAAAGGTGACAAAAATTATCAGTTGCTTAGCCTTCAATCAATATAAAAAGAATGTAGACAATACAACACAACCACATTCCTACTTAAATATGCTGACATCATATTGTTTCCAAGACATGAATTTTATTCAACAATTAAATAATCATGTGAATGAACGCATGTACCATGACTATTAGGAGTAAATTTTACGCCTTTCAGACCGTTCTTCTAAGAAGTCATTGTCCTTGTAATGATCAAAGTCATTATTCATTCCGATTAAAAGAGCTTGCTTTGGACATAACCTCTTCACTGCTTCGAGGGCCTGCAGGCAGGCAGCATAAGTGGCAATAGAAGCATTTAAAATATTCTGAAAATATCAAATGGTGAACTGAAAAAAAAAACACCTGAGGTAAGCAGAAGTGAGCATATTATAAGGTCCATTCTGAAGATAGGAAGCAAACAGAAGGTAAATTATATAAATTACTGAAACCATAAGAAAATACACAGTATAATTGCAACACAGCTAAAAACATGTTACCAATAGCAGAGTAGGAGAATACAATCAAAGAGGTTTCTTAGAAATATGAAGGGCCTCTATGCATTATACAGTTTGTGAAAGATTATCACACCCATAATTGTCCTAAAAATCAATTAAATCATCTTTAAGTGCTATTTAATCTCCAATCATTTCTAATGAAAACTATTTTAACCACTATCACTTGTAAGGCATAAATTTTGCTTATTACATACAATACACACAAATTATTTGTATCAAGCGACTGATATCCTAGGACTTAATTGAAACCTGGAGAGTAAACAGATATTTAGAGCTAAGATAGGAAATGATAAATGTAGTTATGAAATTTGTTTATATGCTTACTAGTAAACAGCCTACTTTACTATAAGAGAAACTTTATTTGTGCTTATATGTTTACAAATGTCTGCAGACACTTAGTTTCTAGCCAAGTAAGAATGCTTGCAGAAGGATCAGTTAGCACTCAGCATGTGCAAATTTTGTTGGACAATAACCATTAACAATTCTCACAATTTCCAATTCCTTGCGTAAGGAGTCCAAGATAAGAAGATGCAACTGCCCAGCCCCTGGTTTTGAAATTGCTGAAAAGACAAAGACTCGGATTTTTTATTTTTTATTTTAAAAAAAAACTGAATCTCCAGTCATTTCATAGTATTGAGGAGAGTCATAACTTGTGCATAGGGTTCCCAAAAAAAAGTCACAAACTGGATGAACAAATAATACTCACCATATTCTGTGCTTGCAGGAAAACGGGAAACATCAGCTATATAAGCTATTTGGCTTTTTTCACCGAAGAGAAATCCCAAGCAAATACAGTCTTCTCCATGCATTACCTGCACCAGAAAGCATATGTAAGAAACAGGGATGTATATTTTTTTGCATTTGTATTGACTATTGAAGAGAGTTTCAAAGTAACTGGCAAAGGGACAAACTGTAAGCCAGATGCAAAAATTGGGCTATGACAGTCTTCTGCAATTATCTTCCAATCCAGCTGTGCTGCCCGCCTTATTTCCTGACCTTCCTTCAACTTTTTCTTTATCAAATAGGGAAATTTCAAGTGCTGTTTCAAAGGTAAAACATAGACAAACATCAAAACATCATTACAAGATTGCAGTAGATACAGAAAAAAGTAACAAACATATAAAAAATCATGAATTCCACTTGCTTAAGTTCTATTGCCAGGCGGTCTACATAAGACATAACTTCACTGTTCTGTGATTGATAAATCAGCTGAGTTTTGCCTATGATTTAATAAATCAGGAATAATGCTAGTCCCAAATTATACAATAACACATCAACATGTACAAATAAAAGCTTGTAACCATGCAGCTGAGATGGAGTAACTAATATACCAATCCATGGCATACTGGCTTAGGAAAACAGGGGTTGGATCAACATCATTCTTTGGCCTAACTGGTTCCACAGCATGTATGTCATCAAGTCCAAGAACTGCATCAGCATGTTCACGAGTCAAAATAATCTGCAGTTCATACAAAAATTATGTGTACAAGAAACCTTAAGGAAATAGCTGATGTGACATTTAGAAGTAAGAGAAAAAATTATTTCTCCCCATGAAGTGATGAATTATGCAGCCAAGGCAAAACGCTAGCAGCATTCAAATTCAGAAAAGGGAGGGAGAGAGAGAGAGAGAGAGAGAGAGTGACAGACTTAAATCAACTATAAATGAAACTTTAAAATCGACTAAGGACTGGAGCATTAGATATCCAGCTTCATCAAAGAAAAAAAAAATGATTATATTTATTCTCACTATTCCGGTATCTGGTTTTATCATTTTTTTTTTCCCAATTTGAACTTTGTTTACTCATAACAATAAAAAAAATACATTCAGATCATTGGAGCTAACACATCAAAGTCTCTTCAAAATCAATCAAGGTTCACATGCAAACTTGGCGTGGCTACTTTGACAACCAATATGACAAATACCTTCATACAATTAGCAGAGAGTTTCAGTCTACGAATTAAACATAAGATGACAGAAAGATTACTTACAGAATCAATTCAAGGAATCTCGTGGAAAGTAAACCACCTAAGTACTTGCTCCCTAAATGTCTTCCCAACATCAAATAGCATATAGTCAATAATCCATCCATAAGCAGAGATGTATCGCACCTGTATAACTAAACAAATTTAAAATGAGATAAAGAACAAAAGCAAGCGCATATGACACATGAATCGAAAAATTGGGAATCCTATTTAATGGATTCCATGCCACATCAAATCTGATCACTGACACTGGTTAAAAATTTATGACTAGAACAGACAAATTTAGAAGAATTGGAGAAAAATTAACGATGATTATAATAGTGAATATAACCTATAGTTAGGGTTTTGCTAACTTGGAATGGAGAGGGCCATGGAGCAAACATGGCAGGGAGGATCCGACGGCTGGATCTGGCAGAATGGGAATGGGAAGGAGTTGGAGCAGCCGGTGCCGAGAAAGATTAGAGCTGATCTAACACCATTGTTGTCAGCAGCAAGCAATGGAGATATCATTTCAGTTGAGTAAATACTGACAAAGACTCAAGAGAGTCAAGCACACAAAGAGAACGTATAGATGGGGGACTTTTGTTTTCTTTTTGGCGGCTTTTTAGCTTTTTAAACAGTACTAAACAATATTCCTCGGTGTGACATAAAGGTGGATAGTAGTTAGCTAAATGACAATGAGAAGCACGTGAAAGTTGGGACATAATGCACACAAATATCCACTCATATAAATAAAATTTTCATCTATTTACCACTAATTTACCACGTGTAAGTAGGTAGGGCACAGTACTAAACAATATTGTGGCCAAACGAGTTGTAATTTGTATATTTTTCATTTCATTTAGGCCATTGATGTGACAAGGTCAATAAATATTGTTATCAATTTTTTTTTAAAACAAAATTGATCGATACGACCAACCTTTGCTAAGGAAGAAGACAATGAGGTAAAACAAGTAGAAGTTAAATTGAATACATCTCAAAGCACGTATTTCCTAAAATTTTGCGCAAGCTCCAAACCTGTACAAATCGTCTTCCGTTGTTTTTTTTTCCTGGTGATGACTAGTTCCACCAACAAGAAAGTCACTAGGAAAATATTTATCATTGGAAATGACAAAAGAAACATTTTCTCTGCCCAGAGAAGATGAAGGGTTGATACTTGATAGCACCTCCTGCTAGTACATATGATAGCAAAAATGGGAAACAAAATCCCAACTAAAAGAGGTTTTCAACTGTTTTTATGGGGGGGGGGGAGGACCAGTAATTGCAAAAGCTTTCTGAAAATTTTCTTCAGGTTCCCCAACACAAAATTGTGTGTAGCTTGAGAATGTTATAGATTATCTGGATCAGCATTATCTGGACCGATTACTATTACTAAAGACATCTCAATTATCATCCAAAGAGTTGACATTGATAGTATGGCCATGGTTTCAGATTGTGAATAACTTGTTAAGTACTTCTGTTGAAGTCTCAAAAAGCTAGGTAGAAGCAGTAATTGCACATAAGCTGAGATGGAACGAAACTAATTCTCCAGTTAGATAAGATAATGGATCCACTAGAACAGAACACATTATAACAAGTGATCGATCTCTTCCAATAAATTATGTGGGCATTGCAGGCATTTGTTCAAGCTCATCAGAAACACAGTTAGGAGAAAATTGAACAAAATAATCCATCAGAAACCTGGAGAAAGTAAAATAAACAAAATGTATCAAAGAGAAGTGTTTCTGGTTTTGTCCCCTCTTCATTAGCCTCTCTGTTCGTTTGGCTAATCGATGTCAGATTAGAAACAGAAAGGGGAGATACTTTTGTAGGTGAGCAATTCTGCATAACATAAGCTAAACAAAAGATTAATATTAACAACTGAATCTTCTCTCTACTTTTAGAATTCATAAGCAAATGCAATGAGATCACCAAGATTAAGAAAAAAATACAATAAGCTTGAGGCTGCTCAAAGCAAATGAAGTAATTCTGGAAAGACAATCTTCTAATTAAAAAAAAAAAGGATAGATAAAGACTTTTTAAATGATATCAATAGGTGTTAGAATATTGCATAGAATAAGAGAATGCACAAAATTAGGAATAAATTACTACATACAATCAAGGAGAAATATTGTATCATTACCATACATAAAATAATGTTGTAATGATAAGAATAAGCTGTATGCATTCAAAATAATCAATGAAAAGTTCTTGTAACTTAAACCTAGTGTGCTACCAATCTAACATGGTATCAGAGCAGTGTTTTTTATTCTGGGGACTCAAAACAAAATCATTATCGTCCTTATACCTTTCTCGACAGCCAGAACCTTTCATTCGAACCTTTAGACTTGAACCAATAACCTACAACTAACCAAAATCATGTCAGACAATGAAAGCAATAACACCAGAATAAACAATCAATCACAAAATAATATCGTCCCTGATGAACTAACAATTCAAATTACAAACTTGCTTCGCAATGGCCTCAGCGGAAGATAACAAAATCAGAGTCAGTTTAGCTCTGAAAATCTAAAAATTGGATTGAAACTCAGTAATGACAATTACCCTTTGTGGGCCCGATTGATGCGAGTGGCCATCGGTGGCAGAGGAAGAACCTCACACATCACAAGAATTCCTCCACCACTCGTGGCCGGAGATCCTAATTTTGAAAGATGGGAACAAGTGGATCTAAACGTTTTCACTTGGATTACACAAAATATAGAGCCAAACCTAATCAATAACGTTACTGAATACCCAACGGTAAGAGCACTGTAGAATGGTCTATCTATCACATACGGCAGTGGCGCAGATCCCTTACAGATCTTCGATCTCCATCGCCGGGCCAATACTTTGAAACAAGACCAGGACACCCTTAAAGAGTTTTGGAACAAGATGCAAGGAATTTGGATGAACATAGATTGGTGGGAACCAATTCCAATGAGGGATCCAGAGGACATCGCAATTTTTACTTGGATCATCCAACAACAGAGATTGTATCAGTTTCTTACAGGAATCAATGACAAGTATGAGGCGATCCGGAGGGATATTTTGAAGGAGCCGCTTCCCTCAGTGGAGTTCGCCTATCAGATCTTGAGACTGTTAGGCTTCAGATCTTGAAGCCGGTAACCGGAGGTGGGCAGACTCCTCATCATCAGGAGTAGGTGCTGGTCTAAAAGTATTAGGGGCATCAAGCGACAGAGGCGACAAATTAAGAATCAAAAAAGGGGTCGTTCGCTCTGACAAAAACTAGAAATCGTCACAGCGAGAAGACAGGTCAAAACTATTTTGCACTTATTGTGGAATGCACAAAAATACCAAAGAAACCTGCTTCAAAATCATGGGGTACCATGAATGATGGGAGGATAACCATAAAAAACCAGGAAACCGGAGAACAACCGGCAAAGCTGCCACCGTTACGGGCATCCCAGAGGTCACCAACGATAACTGTGGCAGCATCGAGGAAAGATCGGAGACAGGGGGTAGTGGATAGAAAGGGTTCGCTACTGTGATGAACGGGCAACAGGAGACGAGGGATGGAGATGGAGACTCTCGGCGGCTGGGACAAAAAGGTAAAGGTTTTGGTAAATTACTCCCAAGCCCTTCTAGTTTAAACCCTAACCCTGATTGTGGTAAATTGTGTTTTAATCCCTCAAAGTTTAGCAGTACTGAAAATGACCCCCTAAACACATAAATTAAA
>CAOGCB010492615.1:0-12865 GCA_948266635.1 Cnidoscolus chayamansa | reverse complement strand
TTTATAAAGTTCAAATTTATAGAAGATTTTGAAAAAAAAATAAATGAAGGAATGATCTGAATTATTGATGCATGTTGATGAATTGAAGTTTTAATGTGTTAGATGGAAGTAGTTGAGTTGAAACTAATGTTTAGAAGTGTTTTATATGCTTTTGACAGGTTTTGGTATGTTAAAGTTTGCAAGAACCACAATTTTAACTTCTGCTAAAATTCAGGTTTGGTGGCCTGAAGAAGAGTTTGGCTGCTAAAATCGGGATAGGTAACACCAAGGCAAATATGGATTCTGTTGAAACCCAGTTTCGGCCACTGAAGGTGACTTTCTACCTCCGAAATTAGAATCACATAAGGACTTGTGGCAACTGAACCATACTACCGAAAGTCTCTTATCCAACAACTTAAACCTAAGTTGCCATGTATATATATACCATGTTATGCCATGTGAATTGGGGTTTTATAGGAATATTTTAAAGTATGTCAAATGTCTATGGTTAGCCTTAATCCTAAGTCCACAATACAGGATTAGACCTAAGACACATGGACTTCAGTGATGAACCATGGATTCGCCAACATGTCAATTACCGGGTGAGTAGATATAAACTAAAATGTTTTTATGATATAGAAATTAAAATGTTTATGGCATGTTCAACACGAGATATGTTGCATTGCATTATTACATGATATGTAAAAGGTGATGCTGGATGACCCATGATCCCTTATGTTAATATTTATGTTATGATCATAGAAAATATCCCTATGAATGTCCCTCAAAGTGTATATTGATAGTCCATTTGGTATGTCCCTCGGGAAATACCATAGACCGACCCTCAGATGAATCACAAATTGACATTAGGATGTTCTATGGGATATACATCTTATTTTTATGTATATGGTAAGTCTAAGATGGCCGAAAGGTTCTTAGCTCATGTTAATGTATTGGTAGTTCCTAGAAAATGGCTTCCCAACTAGAACTACTAAGGGATCTTGGTGACAATATTGTCTAAGGTGAAATATTTGAAGGTGTTGCATTACACGTGCATGAAATGTAAATTTTATGGATGTATGTATTATGTATCTACTCGCCAAACTATTTCAACAGCTTATCCATTTTATGTCCTCTCCTTCCATCCTCATTCCCTATCCTGTTTTTCACAAGTATGCAGGACATACAAGAATTAACAGGGTAGAGTGGATGTGTCCCTAGATGTACATGTAATTACCCCTATAATTATGATATGTATATAAAAGTTAATAATGTTCAATGTAATGTATTAAAATCATGTTTTAAATCTCATGTATAAAATGTTAATGAATGTTGCATGTTAGATTTAGGCCACATATGTTATATTATATTATGTTATGATAGGTAAATATATGACACTTGCATTGAGAAATTATTCCTTATGAAATGTTGTGCCTAAGTCCACATATTGCATGAGATTACCATATTAAATGTTATGAAATAAAATTTCCATGTAAATGTAATTTTAATATAATGTAATGTAAGGCTTGTTAGGGTTTTGGTCACTTCGAATGGTCGGGATCCTAATGCTAGTAGTAGTCCGGTAAGTTGGGCTGCTGTAGACTTGGTATCAGAGCACTAGGTTTACATGATCTGATATAGAACATGATTGTAAACTGTTATATAATATCATGGGGCAAACTTCATAGGAAGTACATGTCCATTAGGAGGTCAATGTTAAAATGTCATGAGTATGATGATATATATATATATATATATGATGACGTGTATATTATGCATATGAATGAATGATTATGTGAAATTTGTGTGAGTTCATATAGTGACACGTGAACTAAATGATATTATGTTAACGATATGTTATGTTTCTTCTTCTTAATAGAAGCTAATATGAGTGGATTAAGATGATCAACTCGTTTATTGGGAGTTCTTATTGAACATGAGGGATTAAAGGATCTCCTTAACACCTCCACAATGAGGCATATAGCAAGAATGAGCTCACATGTAGATACATCAATGGACTTATGAAGGTCCTTTGATGTAAATAGGGACTGGGTAGAGCCTACCAAGATGTATATGGGAGACTTGCTAGCAGAGGATGTGAATAGGACATATGAGAACCTAAGTATGGGTGTCAAAGGAGGAATGAAGGGGTATACTAGTGGTCAGGTTGATGTATTAGCTCAAGAGTTTGCGCCTTTACCACATAAGTAAGGTTATGAGGGTGGTTATGGGTATCTTAGTCATGCCAACTCAGGGTACCATAACTACCCATATTACCCTCCATACATGCCTTATCCATCATACCACCCACCTTACCCACCCGATGGAATGTACCCACCTTATTATAGCTACCCTCAGGCATTACTGGAGAATCCTGCCCCACTAGTCCCACTAGTTCCACAACCTACTACAGATCCAATTGCCCTAACATCTCAGCCACCTAGGGCAGATACGACGAGTAGTGACAAGACTAAGATGACTAACTACTTGAAGTTAGACATTCCCAAGTATAAAAAGGGAGACGATCGATTTGAGTATATCAAGGTAGTGAAGATTATTACAGATGAACTGGGGGCAGATGATAGTAGAGTAATTCAAATGGTTGGATTCACACTTTGATGCAAGAAGGCAAAAGAGTGGTACAAAGTGTACATTGAGGCCATGGTAGAGGAATTGACATGGGATCAGTTTTTTGTGAAATTCACCGAGTGGGCATTTCCTTAATGTTTAAGAAAAATAAAGATGATAGAGTTTAAGCAACTTCAACAGACATATGAGATAAGTGTAGATGAGTACACAGACTGGTTCACCTATCTTCTATAGTATGTGGGACATGCATACATTATAAAGAGGAAGAAAGCAAGACGGTATTCCATGAGACTGCACAACAAGTACTCATCATTGATTATGGAAGCAAACATAGTGAGTTTTCATGCTATTATGGATGCTTCCAGGAAGATGGAGGCGCTACGACTACTAGTGGTCATAGAGTTTTACAAGCTAATCAGCGAAGGGCTCCGACTAAAAATAATAAAGAATGGTGCTTTAGTGGCCCAGATGAAGGTGACTCCAGTATTTCTTAAGTAGGTGACTCTAAAACAATATGAGGATCCAAAGTTGGTCTAGACTGCCAGGACAATACAGAATGGGGAAATTGACATGTTAAGGTTTAATAGCCAAGGCATTATTCGATTTAAAGCCATATTATGTGTGCCAGATGATATCAGTTTGAAGGGGAAGATTATAAGGGAAGCATGTAACACTCGACACTTTTTCAATGTCGGATTCTGAGTTCTCGACTGGAATATTTATAGAATATTCAAAAATCGAGCCGAAATAGTGATTAGCATTCGAAATGACAATTTAAAAGAGTTTTAAGGAATAAAATGAAAACTTGGAAAAGATTGAAGGACTAAAAGAGAATTTAGCTAGGGAAAACCTGAAAAGCCAAGTTCAACTGCTAGTTGTCCAAAACCACCATAAATAATGATGGTAGCAGGCGAAATTGAAGTTTGCACGAATTGAATTCTCTTAACTGCTCCAAATTCTCTAGAAAATTTAAAGATTTAAATCTCATACAAGAAGGGCAAGAAATAAGTAAATTAAGTTGAAATTAAAGGAGATTTAAAGAAAACTGGGGAGAAAACTAGAAGTAGAGAGGAAACTCGAAAAATTTGAAGGAAAAGGTTGGATTTGAGTTTCTAGCAAGTTTAATCTTTAAATCTAGGTTAGTTCAATGTAAAAATGATAATCTCACAAAGAAAATGTGACATGAAAGTGATTAAAGTAAGGTTTTAGGGTAAATTGCTCAAAAGTTGATTAATTGGAAAAAGAATAAAAAGATAGATTATGCATGTTTAAAATGAGTTATGCTAGTGTTAAATTAACATGTATAATGAATGTTATGTGTGCATGTAAAGAAAATATTGAAATTAAGTGATTTTATAAAGATAAAATTTATGGATGATTTTGAAAAAAAAAATGAAGGAATGATATGAATTGTTGATGAATGTTAATGAATTGAAGTTTTAATGTGTTGATGGAAGTAGTTGAGTTAAAAATGATGTTTAGAAGTGTTTTATATATTTTTGACAGGTTTTGGCATGTTAAAGCATGTTAAACCATAGTTTTAGCTTTTGCCAAAATCTAAGTTCAGCGGCCTAAGAAGAGTTCAACTATCAAATTTGGGATTGGTCATGCCAAGGGAAATACCCATTCTAAATGAAACCCTGTTTTGGTCACCGAAGGGGACTTTTGACTGCCAAAACTTGGAGCACATGAGGACTTATGGCATCCAAACCTTGATGCTGAAAATAGACTTTAGTCTTTGTAAAGGGGACTTTCAGCTGCTGAACCTGCCGCTGGAAGTCTCTTTTCCATTAACTTAAATCTAAGTTGCAATGTATGTTCATGGACAGGATATTTTGTTTGGCGCTTTAATAACATGACGAACAAGCACCGGGCGCAAATGGACCTCAAAGGGAATTTGGACCTGTGCCAAATAAAAGGATAAAAATGCTTCCCAATAAAAGCCCGAGGACAAAAACCATCAACCGACCTTGGGCCACAATCCGTGGCAGGATTTCATGTCTCGCCCCATAATTAGCTAAGATATGTCTCTTAGTGTCACCTAGGCTACAAAACCGAGAGACTGATTGCCTTGACCCTACCAAAATGTGCCATTCCATTCTCATGATGACTGATGAAGCCAAGCCACCATAGACAGGAATCTACGTTCGATCTCGACCCTTCATATCTCGTCAAGATGAGATCAATGGTGTAGAGGGCTACTTGTGTGGCTCGTTCCTCATGCCTTTTCATAATTTACGTGTCTATGCAAGAAAGTGCGTATTCATTTCACGATGAGTACCATTAGATTCGATCTACTTTTAATCACATTTATCAAATTAAAATGGTCACTTCCTACTACAAGACCTCGTTCAGGCCACAGTCATATCTTCCCTCGAGTGGCACATTAAATGCGGCTGAACCGACTACTGCATTTAATGCTTTGCACACTTTTAAGTCCTGACCATTGCATGTCTCCTTCGAAAGAGAACCTTCAGATGGGAGGGTCAGGAACCCCATAAATACCCCATTTCACACCATTACAAGGGGTAAAAAAATGGAAATCGAAAGAAAGAAGTCAAAAAAAGGGAGAGAAAGAGAGAAAGAAATTTTCTTCACAAACACTAAGATCTCTTAAAGAGAGTCGGAGGCAATCCCAATTTGTTGTTGCTACTAGGAAGTACACAATATCATTAAAGGGAAGTAGTCAAATTCCTTTAAGTTCAGGTCTAAGGAAGCTCAACAGTTCAAAAGTTCCTGTTCAAGCAGAAGATTTCTCTTCTCACCAAGCCTTTAAGGAAGCTCAACAGTTCGAAAGATTCCCATCCATGCAGAAGCTTCCTCTTCTCACTAATCCTCTAGGTGAGTTCCAAGACTATGCATATGCATCATAAAAACCCCATGTTTCCTTTTAAAACCGACTGTGTTTTTGCCATGGTTTTAAGTTCAGCACACATTTTCAACAAACATATGGATTCTCCTTTCAAAATCGGATGCTTTTTTTTTTCTTTCTTCTTTTTCAATGGATTCACCATTTTCTTTAAAAAATAAATTTCAAATGTTTTAAACAAAGACCTTAAGTGGTGTAAGGCTTCACATTCCATCAGGAATAAAATTGTTCATTATTGAACTGAGTCTATCCCCATAAATGGGAACATTAAAAGATCCCATAACCAAATCAGGGAGGATTGACATATTGATCTAGAGTTGTTGTTGTTGGTATGATCAAAGAAGCATGACAAGAAGATGCCTACCCTTTAGGGACGAGATAGGGTGCCTAACACCTTCCCCACACGTGTAAAAGACTCTAGGCCTAAGATCTCTGCAATATTCACCAGTGTCTCACTAAAGGGCAATAATGATTTTCTTTGGTTTCCCATAAAACTAAGTCGGTGACTCCTTTCTTTCCATTTAGAAGAAGGATGGCGTCACAGAGGTGAACGGGTACCTCGTGACAGCTTGGCGACTCCACGAGGGACGATAGTCAAGTCGACTCACATGTCATCTCAAGATAAGGTAGCCGACCCAAAGGTCCTAAGGTAGAGTAAAAGTGATGCTCAAGATCACACCAGCATCTAACAATTTTTAGGTCTAAGCATTTGGATTTTGAAAGTTCTGGAGACTTTCCTTTCTCTTTATCTCATCCCTTCCCCTATGTGCATTCATAATAAATTTATCTTGCTTGTTTTATATATTTTGTTACTTCAAATTATTCTAGCTTAGGGGGTTTGACGGATCTAGGTTCACTTTGTTATTACACGCTCCTTAAAAGCTCTACGCTCGAGCTATGGTCCCTTAAGACATAGGATAATGACCATGTAACAGTGCTCGAGGAATGTTTTCCCGGTAGTATTCGCCAAAGCTTTCACTTAGGTTGGAACCCATCTTATCATTTGTCATTATACCTGAGGAACATTTTCCTGATAGTACCACGGCGGTAAGGCGAGGTGTTACTACTTGTAGTGATGACAATCCAAGAACCTTTTGAGTTCCAAAATAGATCTCCACCTTTACCCCTGCATTGGGCCGGGGGATGAGCCAAAATGGAGCTGCCAGAATTAACCGAGACTCCAAGTTGAGTTTGGGAAAGTAGCCGATATCAGAGATAGAATGGCCTAAAAACCCATAACCCTACGCAGAAATTCCTCCATAAACGCCCTACTAAAATCTCAAACCTCTCCTCTCTATATAGGAAAGTAAACTTGAGTCATGACATCACTCAAAGTATGGGTAACAAATTACTTACAAATTAGCAGTAGGGGGCATGAATGCAATCGTGTTATCAGAGAATCAGAAATCTGCCAAGCAACAGAAGGGGACACCACTTACAACTAGAAGGCACTACCCTGATCAAACCACAACCATATTAAAAAGGGGAAAACAAACTAAGAGGGATTGATTAGTTGTTGGAACATACTCCCTAAGGAATACCAAGTAACTTTTGAGAAAAAATACGAAAAATTGCTCAGTTACTCAAAGTGAAAGTTTAAGAACCAGTTTGCAAGCCTTGATAACCTTCTAGAATCCAGGATATTAGGTGTTTTTTTTTCAATGATTTAGATTCCACTTTGACAATAGAAGAATATCAAAACCTGCTCCAAACACCGAGGAAACATCTTTACCATGTATACTTTCATTTGAGCAATAAAGACGCTTATTGAGGGCTTGCGACTCTCATCCAAGCACCCATTGGGGAAATCTAAGAAGTAGAAATTTGAGCGAGAGACTCGAAGGTCTAGAGTTGGAACTACCTATGGCCAGTCTTCCTTAGGCATTGCAACCTGTGCAATTTTGGGGCTGCCTCCCAAGCCATGGCAATCAGCATACATGGACTCATCATGCTTCCCTCCACGACAAACATGATTAGCCAAGAAATGGTACATTTCTTTGGTGACCTAGA
The DNA here is from genome assembly GCA_948266635.1 of Cnidoscolus chayamansa. Lineage (NCBI taxonomy): Eukaryota > Viridiplantae > Streptophyta > Magnoliopsida > Malpighiales > Euphorbiaceae > Cnidoscolus > Cnidoscolus chayamansa. Next base: position 5,418 of record CAOGCB010492615.1, on the reverse strand, counting down.
AATCTTAAGGATTAACCCAGTGTTGACCATCCTAGCAGAAACCCTCCTATCCCTTACCTACTGTAGAGAAAAGGGTGAAGGAGGCTTAAGATGTTGTAGACAACTCCTCTGCCTTTGGGCACCAAGCCATGTATTCCCCTACGAATTTTGGGGGCTCATGTGGTGCAATGATCAATCCCCTTTGGAGAGAATGATATATGCCAGGTAAGAATGGAAGGATATGATATTGGGATATAAGAGTGACAATTATTGCTAGAGGAAGGTATGGAGGCTGGATCAAAAGTTCCTATTTGAGACGGGGGACCTTCCTTATGTAACGTTAGTCGAAATCAATGGATGCCCGAGCTACGCGCCTTCTATAATCATGGGGTAATTTGATAGTACCCAATTCGTACCAGAGACTAAGTCATTATAGGAAGCACACTGCCATTATCATGAGCAACAAGCTCCATCCAAGCTTGCCATATTTAGAAAGGCCTGGGAGCACGTCACGAAAGTAACCAGACAAAAGATGGGACCATCAATGACCGTAAGGTATCAAGCCTGGAGAGAACAATGAGACGAGGTCCTTGCCTTTCCTTTTGATGAAGAACTTAGAGGATGGAACAAGGACACCCAGGAATTTCCTTCAACTGAGCCAACAATGAACCTTTGACAGGTGATCACAGAAAACCAAGCCTTATGCAAAAAGACAGATAAGTTGGAAAAGGAAAAGGAAGAACTAAGGTGGACCCTAGATGAACAAAAGTCAACAGTCGAGAGGGAAATGGAGACTATGAGAAAGGAGGTCAAACAGACCAAATAAGGCTATTCAAGATTGTGTGAAAGGCTCTAGGAAACCCGGAAGGGGGCAAGAGATGTGGAAGAAAAGAAACGGGCTAACTAGGATAAACTATGGGATGAAGAAAGAAGCCTGCTCTGTGGAAATATGATCTAAGCCCTCGCCAACCAAGAATAAATCAAAATGGAACTCACTTGTGAAAGGAACCGATCGGTGGAACTATCTAAAACCTTATCCGAATACCAATATAATAATTTTCAGACACAGGCCCAGCTAGAGTAGACAAGCTTACAATACGTTTGTGAGAATAATGCTAGAATACTATGCGAAGATCTTTACCTATAACTGAAAGAGAAAGTTAAAAGATTAGAATACCGACTGTAAGCAGAAAAGAGGAGCTCTTGCGAGAATTTGAGCGGGCACTAGCAACATTGAACCCCACACTATATAATGAGCCTATGCATCACTACCCCTTGAAGTGCCATTCAATATGGAGGGCCTTTCCGGAACCAAGTCCCTAGAATGCCCCTCACTGTAATGAATTTGCTACTTCGACTTGGGTAAATGTCATGACTAAGAAAACTTTTCGCGAATTACCACTTCGCCCCTTCACTTTTAAACTTCTCCCTTTCCTAACATGATAAAATTAAAATGAGTAATGAAGATGGCTAAATTAACCAAACTAACAAAAACTCTCCTTTAGGAAAAATAGCAAAGACATGGCGGAGCTAGGCTCCAGGCCTTGGAATCCATAAAAAGATATATTACATATGTGCTCAGACTAGAAGAAAGAAGATGGAGAACCAAAAGCAAGTGCAAGAGCTACAAGAACAGGTGTTGGAACTGAAAGGATAAATCGTCGAGCTAATGAAGATGATGCAGTCCCTAGGGAAACAAGGATAGCAAAATCTAGAAACAAATGTGACCCTTGAGGCTCTACCACTTCCATACACCCTCCGAATGATACAACTAGGTAGGCCTATTCTGCAACCTTTCTTTTATCTAGGAGAAGGGCATGAAAGTACCACATAACCAGCTTGTTTCATGGAAGGAAATTTTTCTTATCCTTCAGTCTCCATGGAACAAATGGCGAATCCTCCTGCTCCACCAGTTCCTTTCGCAGTAGCTTAACAATCTAATCTGCCTAACTACAAAATCCCAAAAGTAGAAAGAAAGGGGCATAGGGCCGAGGAGGAAAAGTTGAAGGCCTTCGAAGAAGCATTGTGAGCTGTCGAAGGGCTCAATCTATACAGGCCATTAGACATATCATCCCTGTGTATCATGCCCAATATTGTCATACCCAGAAAGCTTAAGGTGTTAGAATTTGAAAAATACTCGGGCGCAACGGACTCGAGAATCCTCTTGGCTAATACATGGCCAGAATGTCTGGAATAGCAAATGATGAGAAGTTGTTGATCCACTTCTTTCACAAAGGCCTATTAAGATTTGCTTTATGTTGGTTCATTCAATTGGACAAAGGGAAGGGGAAGACATGGAAAGACTTGTGAACAACTTCATCAAGCAATATAAGTTAAATTGCAATGTGGCACCAACTCGGAGGGATCTCCAAAACTTAACATAGAGGGAAGGTAAAGGTTTCAAGGAATATGCTCAAAGGTGGCGAGAGAAGGCATCGGAAGTACATCCCCCGATCACTGATCATGAACTATGTTTTTTATTCATCGAAACCATCAAGCCTTCCTACTTCAACCTGATGATTGGGAACACATCCAATAATTTTTCAAATATCATCTAGATAGGGAAAAGGATTAAGGCCAATCTCTGACTTGGAAGGCTCCATGAAGGAGGGATGGAACAGAGGCAAACCTCCCAAACGTGAAAGAAAAAGGAGGGGGAAGTACATGTCATCGCCTCTCAAGGGTATGCCAACAATACAAGAAGTTTTTTTGCCACTCCTATAACATCTTACTATTTCTAATCCTAATCATCATGTATAATTTTTACAAATGAATGAAGAAGAGTGTTTTATTAAGAATAAGTTAATTAAGATATAAGATAATGAATAAAATATAGTTAAATTTTTAAAAGAAGGAAGAATGAAGAAGGAGACGTTAACCGTGAAAGGAGTGTGTCCTAGTTGAGAAGACTCGATCATAAAATATAATTTGGCCAAAATATGTATTGTGGTAGAAATAAGGAAGAGACACATGTCTCAATTTAATGAGAATGTGTCTTGGTTATAAGATGGGGAAATCAGGGATGAGTCATAAAAGAAAGAAGAATGACTTGGTAGGATAAATTAGTACTACGACCAATAAGGGCAAGGTAAGGATGGTTCAGTCAATATGGATGAAAGAAGGGTTGAGACTCGGTTAAGTATGAATGTTGAAGGCTCGATTTATGGAGAATGAAATAAGGATGATCCATTGAACATGATGGAAAGACAAGGGACATAATAGAGTCTTGGTCAGGAAGGAGTAATGAATGTCTCGGGTTGGAAATGAAAGAAAGAAGGACGAGATGAAAATAAAGTGGCCCATTTACCTTAGTAATGGAAGGATAAGATGATTAAGATAATGTTTAGTGGATAATAAATGTGAATCCTAGTTCAAGAAGTGCCATCTATCTAGGAGAAGAGATTAATGACATAAACATTAAACTTAAAGAAGATAGCTGTCATAAGGAAAGAAGGAGGTGGCATATGAAGAGGTAGTATATAAGCTCAACGTATTCACTATTCCATGGTTATAGAGAGTAAAGAGAGAATAGTTTTTAAGCTACAAAAACCTTAAGCTTGAGAGTACTTGAGAGGGAAGAGATCATGAGATCTTAGTGTGGTTAAATTAGATAACCTTAGGGAAAGAGCTACGATGAAGAAGAAGTCATAAGGAAACCTTAACAAAAAGAGTAGGAGAAGAAGGAACAGTGAAGTAGAGAAAGGCAAAAGGAGGATTTTGAATACAAGTTAAGTGATATACCATAATAATAGTACAAGGTGATTTATGTATGTAAGGTTACACTAAATGATAAATGTATATTGATAGTGTTATAATGATTGGTATCTATAGTCTAATATAAAAGAAATTGCATGCATGATGTTGATATTGGTAAAATTTGTGGAAAATGCATGGAAAATATTATCAAAGTGATTGAATGAATTTACATGATATAAATATAACTATATAAGTTAAACAGTAGGTTTCCTCTCATATGAATATATTATGTGAGGTAGGGAAAACATTTAAAGGAGGTCTAAAGATAGTGTAAAGAGATAGGTTAAGCAAAAGTTTATTGGCTGAATTGGTTAACATGCATTAGTGTGTAATATCGGGAAATAAGGAATAAAAGGGTTAGTATAGGTAAAATTAACATAGTATTGTGATATTATATTGATATGGGATGTCTCAGGCGAGCTGATAACTAGCTTGGGATGTCTCGAATGGGCAGTGTATTAAACTGTATCATGACATGACCTTTAACAACATATAAATGTAATGGCCCTTGTTAAAATAAGTTAAGGAACTAGTACGGGAAAGGAAGGGCATGATATAACACCTAAGGGAATTCACTGAGTGAAAATATAAATGTGATCATAAACATAAAACATGGTAATATGTGGCAGCCTTTATAAAGTGGAATATGATCAATAAGAATGTATCTGGAGAAAATAGCAATGGTTGCTGTTGTAGCCGTAATAAAGTGGAACATGATAAACAAGAAGGCCTCATACAGTCTGACATATGTGGCCTTAAAACAACAATGTAATATGATAAATAAGGATCACTTAGGTTGCATGTCATATGTATGATAACTCGATAAGGTATGATGCATTACTCGGTAAAGAAAGAAACTATAAATATAAATTAATAATGTTATGCATGGCCCTAGTTTGAAGCTAAGACCTTCTTCCCCACTTTTCTTATGTTCAAGCTTTGGAGTTGAGTTGGAGTCTTGAAGAGATGACAACCCTTTGAGCTAGGAAAAGTCAAAGAAAGTTTAAGTAAGGTGAGTGGTTATTTTTCATAAGAAACCGAAACCCTTTACTTCTCTTTTTCTAGCCATGCAAGTCATGGTTGAGACTTCTTTTCTTGTAGATTTCATTAACATTCTAAAGAGTGGAATCAAGCTTCTTGGATAGTGAACTTGACTAAGGGAAACCGAAGCTTAAAGAAGGAATTAGAGGGGAAATTTCCAACCACTTGTATAAAGGATTGGTGTTGTATTTTTAGTTATTAAAACATGATAAATCACATGTTATAATGACCTAAAATTGAAGGTTGGAACTTGCTGTAAATTTATGGTTAAGTAAGTTGGTTTTGAAATAGAAATATATGGAAACTGATACATGTTTTTGATGTAATTGGTTTGGTTAATTTGGTGATTCTTATTTGTTTGGAAAAATTTCTTCACTAAACTTGTATGGACTGTAACTATGAATGAACATTGACATTATTATGAACCAAATAGATAGAAAATGGTGCTTTGGACTGAAAGTTTAGGCTATTGAACATAAGCTTCATGTAAGGAAACTTAACCAAAAGTTCATACTCCATAGACTAAACCAAGTGTGACAAAGGTTGTACCTAATGCTTGGATATATATGGACGAAAGATAATAGTGATAGCAAGTCTTGGGACATAATTTACATGCAAAGAATCTTTAAACTTAGACCAAAC
>CAOGCB010492444.1:0-39721 GCA_948266635.1 Cnidoscolus chayamansa | reverse complement strand
AACTTTCAAAACCACCATCCAACTTCAATTTCTTTCTTAAAACTCATTCAACTTTAAATTCACTTTCGTTAAACTCACTCATAACGGATTCCATCCATGGATCCGTTATGTGATGACGTGGCAATCCACGTGGACTTCCACATGGACTTCCATGTGGACCTCCACATGGACTTCCATGTGGACCTGATTAAAAAAAATAATTTCTCTCTCTTTCTCATCTTTTTTATACTCTCTCTCTCTCTAATAATTTCTCTCTCTCGTTTAAACAAAGCGATTGAGGCAGCGTTAAGTGCGTTTTCCATATTTTGCATTGCGGGTAACAGTTGAGAGATCAAGTTTTGATCCCCATATAATAGTACCTGTCAAGTGAAGCTCAATTCAGTTCTCTTGAAAAATCATATTATAGGAATCATTGGATCATAACATATTATGTTTCTTGATTGTTCGTGTCAAGAACCCAATTTCACTTGAATCTTTTTTTCGCATTGTTGTTGTGAAAATCTGAAGTATATGTGTATAGAAGTTGCAGGTGAAGAAAATGTGATATGACCTCGTTACCAATGGTGATGAGAACGATGTTGCTAGCTAGGTAATAAGGCAAGATGTTCGAGTTGATCCACTGAGTGGCTGACTTGGGATCGAAAGCCAAAGTAGGGATGTCACCATTTGCAGCTCCAATGACGATGCCAATCCCAGTATTCGCAAGAGCCTTGAGAACCGCTGGATCAGCACCGTAGAGCCTCACTTTCTATATAGCCGTCAACTGCAGGAGTTTAGCGGTGGCCTCCGGTGGCGGTAGGTTGTCGGCAAGCAAACCATAGTTAATGCCAATAAATGACTGTGACCCTACAAGAAAAGAAAAACAATCAAATCAAGAGAACCAGAAGAGCAAAAAGGAAGCAGACGAGGTCGTTCCATAGTTGTGGTATTGATATTTGGTAAAAAGAAAAGCATATCGATACATATGGTACCAATTAATCGATCAGCAAAAAAAGCTTAGCAAATTCAGAGAGTGACCATGAAAAGATTTGTCAAGTATAGAAAAGATGAGAGAGAGAGAGAGAGATAGAGAGAGAGAGAGAGAACCAGAAGAGTAAAAAGGAAGCAGACGAGGTCGTTCCATAGTTGTGGTACTGATATTTGGTAAAAAGAAAAGCGTATCGATACATATGGTACCAATTAATCGATCAGCGAAAAAAGCTTAGCAAATTCAGAGAGTGAACATGAAAAGATTTGTCAAGTATAGAAAAGATGAGAGAGAGAGAGAGTATAGAAAAGATGAGAAAGAGAGAGAAATTATTAGAGAGAGAGAGAGTATAGAAAAGATGAGAAAGAGAGAGAAATTATTAGAGAGAGAGAGAGAGTATAGAAAAGATGAGAAAGAGAGAGAAATTTTTTTTTTAATCAGGTCCACATGGAAGTCCAGGTGGAAGTCCACGTGGATTGCCACGTCATCACATAACGGATCTATGGATGGAATCCGTTATGAGTGAGTTTAACGAAAGTGAATTTAAAGTTGAATGAGTTTTAAGAAAGAAATTGAAGTTGGACGGTGGTTTTGAAAGTTAGTGATAAGTTGGGTGACTATGAATGCAAATTACCCTAATTGTAGGAGTTTAATCTTAATATAATTCAAAAAAACAAGGAGCGAGTCCAAGGTAATAAAAAATACGTATTTTTTTATAGGATCTAGCAGGTGAGGTTGAGGTAGAGGAGTATTCCAACAAGTCGGCGATATCGTTTCGGATTAGGTAAGAGTGTTCCTTCAGTGGTCGAAAGCTTAAGGTCTCTTGGTAGGGGAATCATACCGACTTTGGTGGTGGAAAAGCTTATTTCTTTGAAGATACCCAATATGTATTTCCTTTGATTGATGTACATGCCAGAGGGGGAGCGATCAATTTCAATGTCGAGAAAGAATTTAGAGTATCTCAAATCTTTTATTGTGAAAATGTCATCTAGTAGTTTCTTCATGTGAAATAGGTTGGCTTCATTGATTCATATGAGAAGGATGTCATCAACATAGACAATGAGAACTTAGACATTGTCTTTGTCGCCTTTTGCGAATAGGCAATGGTCATAGGGAGACAAAAGCTGAAAAACATTAGTTTAGAGGTGAGTTCCTTGTTTCATTACTACCCTGCTTGTTTCAATCTATACAATGACTTTTTCAATTTACATACTTGATTAGGAGATGTTTTAGTGTACCCTAAGGGAGGTAACATGTACAACTCTTCATCAATGTGCCCGTGTAAGTAGGCATTATTAATGTCAAGGTGATGAACCAACCAAGAGCGAGCTGTTGTAATTGCTAAGAAGAGGGGAATAGTCACTAGCTTAGCTATAGGGAAAAACTCTTTTATGTAGTCAATTCTTTCCAATTGGTTGAATGCTTTGGTTATAAGGCGGGCTTTATATTGATCAACTTCACCTTATTGCTTATACTTCACCTTATAAACCCATTTAGAGGCTATTGGTCGTTTGTGAGTCAACCGTGTAACTAACTCCCATGTCTCATTTTTCTCTAAAGCCTGCAGCTTGGATTGCATAGCTTCCTGCTAGTGGGGGTTGTTTTTGGCTTGATTATAAGTACTTGGCTCATGGATAGTTCATATGGTAGTTGCAAAGTTAGAGTGTGGAGAAGAAAAAGGGAGTGAGGGGTGGATCTACCTTTAGACATACCTGGATTGTCGAGGTCACTATCGTGAGCCGAAGTTGGCGTAAGATGAATCATAGCAATAAAATCATTGAGCTAAGTTGGTTGGGTTATAGGTTGGTTGGATTGTCGGGGGGTGTGTGGGTGCGGGGCTTGGGAATGTTTCGATTATGTGAGTAAGGATTGGTGTTATTCAGGAGCTTGTAAAGGTTCTGATTTTACGAGTAAAAGTTAGGGTTCTTCTAAATTAGGATACTGCGAGGGATTATTGTTAACCGGTATGGCAAAGGGACAATTCGAGGTTGCAGGGGTATGTGAAGTATGTAAAGAAAAAATAGATTCGTGAAAGTGGACGTTTCAGGAGATGCAAATTGTCTCAGATAGCAAGTCAAAAAGTTTATGGGCTTTGTGACCTAGTGCATGGTTGAGATAGATGCACTATTACTCTTGAAGAGAGTTTAGTCTTACTCGGTTGAATGTTGGTCGCATAGCATAAGCAACCAAATACCTTTAGATGGATATAGTATAGCCTTTTGGTGGTAAATTTTTGGTATGGAGTTTTCCACTTGAGGACTTTAGTTGGCATAAGGTATATTAAGTGGGTGGCATGGAGTATGTCTTCTCCTAAAAAATGTTTAGGCAGTTCAACTTGAAATAAAAAAGCTTGAACAATTTATAAGAAGTGTTTATGTTTTCTTTCAACCACTCCATTTTGTTGGAGGGTATATGGTGTGGTTCATTGATAATGAATGCCATGAGAAGTGAAAAGTTACGACATTGGTGATTGATAAACTCGGTCTCATTGTTGGACTAGATTGCCTTGATAGTTGTATTAAATTAGATCTTGACAATGGTTAAAAATTTTTACAAGATTTTAGAGGTCTGACTTTTATGAGATATAAGGTAGGTCAATGTAATTCTGCTAAAGTCATCCACAATCGTGAGAAAATAGGATGCTCCTGTAGTAGTCGATTGTGGGTAGAGTCCCCACATGTCTATATGTATTAATTGAAAAGGAGCAGTAGTGGTTATGACACTCTTAAAAAATGGTTTTCTTTGCTATTTTACAAAATTGCATGTATCACAAACTATTTTATTTATGCCTTTGGCAACTTCGGAATTCTGTAGTATATGTTATTGCAAGTAGTAGGTTTAGGAGTGGTCGACTGGTCGGCTGCTAGGTGGTCGGCATAATTATTTGTCATCTGGTATAACATGTGCTCTAAGATCCCGACAACAATTGTCCTGTAAGTCTAATAGTCTTGCAAAAGACATTTGTTAGATTGGAAAGGCATAGTCAAATTATTATCTTTAGTTAGTAAACTAATAAAAAGAAGATTATACTTAAAGAAGGGAACATACAAAACATTATGCAGGGTTAGGGATGAGATAAGTATTATGGAGCTGACCTGTGTAACTAAGGTGGATGCATCATTTGGGAGGTGAATGGGGCTAGGTCGAGGTAAGAGATGTAATTTTGTAAAGAAGGTCTTTTGTGAGCACTAGCTTCACTATCTATGATCTAGGAGGTGGCATAAAGTAAATAATCTTTACTTGTAAGGCTAGAGAAGTCGACATAACTTGTCTCATTTGTTATGTTAAATTTTAGCAACTTCTTGACAAAGTCTTTTACAAGGTTAGAGATCTCACTTGGCATTTTATTTATCTATGTCTCTTTGGCTTTCTTGGGTTCTGTGTCGACCATGTGTGCTAACTGGTTGGATCTCTTTGGTTTGAACCAATCTGATTACTCAATTATGTTAAAGCAGTCATCATTTGTGTGGCCTATAGATGCGTCCCACATCGCCCGCGGGACATAATCCTGGGCTAAATATAATGCTGCGTTCAAACCTTCCCCTCCGAGCTAGCTTTTGGGGTGAAGTTAAGGGTCCAGCCTTATCAGTATGTGTCGTTTCAGTCTCCAATAGGCTGGGGTTACACATCAGTATGTGTCGTTTCAGTCTCCAATAGTCCGCATCATTTGGTATCAGAGTTCTAGTTCCGTGTTATTGATACTGGGTCCCGTTGCAATATCGGCGGGGTTCGTATCAGGCGATGTCTCATGGGGTTCGGCAGATCGCCGACTGAGGCAGTCGGGTCTTATGGGGGTGGGGATGATGCGTCCCACATCGCCCGCGGGACATAATCCTAGGCTAAATATAAGGTTGCGTTCAAACCTTCCCCTCCGAGCTAGCTTCAGCCTTATCAGTATGTGTCGTTTCACTCTCCAATAGGCTGGGGTTACACATCAGTATGTGTTGTTTTAGTCTCCAATAGGCTGGGGTTACACATCAGTATGTGTCGTTTCAGTCTCCAATAGGTTGGGGTTCCGCATCACCTATCATCTTATAGCGATGGAAAAATCAGTCTTCCTTTTTTTCGCCACTTCTCCTCTTATTGTTTGCCCTATTACTCGAATCTATTTCTCAACCGGCTTTGGTCTCCTCTCTTCAAGTCTGAGTTATCCGGCTTGATGTGACGAGTGTGTTTTTTGTCCCTTCTAAGGTGAGGCCAATTACCTCCTTTTGCTTCTTTATTGTTAGTGCCATAAAGTATACTTAATTGATGGTTGAGAATGGCTCCATCAATAAGATTTGATCTTTGATCCTTATTGTCACTCTCGGATAACCTGTTGCAATTGTCGCACTTGCACTTTCCGCATGTGCATGTCAGAATTAGTTCCAAGATGGCTACCTCATCTCATAGTAGCTTCAAGTTCATGAAGTAGGTTGCCACCGGTAGATTTCCCTATAAGGAAGCAATCTCTTTCTTGATCTGATATAATTGTGGTCCGTAGCTCTGTCAAAATCTTTGGGATAAGTTGTCCCAAAAATCTTTGGTGAATGTTGTGTAGAGGAACCCTTTGACTATCTCTTTTGATATTGAAGTCAAGATCCACGATGTGACCATGTTGTCAACTTTTAGCCATTTACCATAGTCTTATGAGTTTTCTGTTGGCCTCTTGCATCTTCCATTAACAAAGCCCAGCTTGTCTTTTGCTCTTAGAGTGATAGTGATGGATATTTTCCATGTTAGGTAGTTTATTGCTCCTGCCAGAGAGATATTTAGGTCATTCTCGGATGGTTATATCCATGTAAAGCCAATTGTTTATTGAATTGTTCTACGCTTAATTGCGCCTTTTTTTTTAATGCTCTACGGTGATCGTAGGCTCTAATATGATGATAAATAGAAAACATTTAAGGAAAAGATAACCCTCAGGTAAATAAAATCCATAATCTTTAAGACTCAACTGAAATAAATCTTTCTCATTGATTTTTGAATGTGTGAGACATAGCCTATTTATACATAAAATTTTCTAAACTGGTTGTCCTTGATTAGGACTTAGTTTATATATGAAAAGAGATAAATATAAAATTTTATAAGCTAATTGTTTTTTATTGGGACTCAGTTGGTGTCTCTTTCCGAGTATCTTAGCAAAAGCTTTATTGAAGATGTTTGCTAACTATTCTCCAATTATAATATGTCCTGTGGAGATTTTCTTTTATTGGATTTTCTAATGAACAAAGTGACAATCAATTTCAATATGTTTGGTTCATTTATGAAATATCAGTTAGAAGCAATATGGACGGTTGCTTGATTATCATACCACAATTTAGTGTGTGAAGAAATCTTAAAGCCAACTTTTTCTAATAGTTGTTGCATCTATATTACTTTATATGCAACTTGTGTAATGACTTTGTATTCGGATTCAATACTAGTTTGAGAGACCATATTTTGCTTCTTACTATTCCACGACACTAAATTACCTCCTATAAGAACACAATATCATGTCGTGGAAGGAGACTTTTTATCAACTTTTGAACATGCCTAGTCTGCATTAGTAAATTATTCAGTTCTGAATATCGATGATTACTATAAAAGAGACCACATCCTGGAGCTCCTTTCAAGGAGGATAATATCTCAATGCTACCCAATGAGCAATAGCAGGAGAAAACATGAATTGACTTACTACGCTCACTGAATATGTAATGTTTGGATGAGTCATTGTCAAGTAGTCCAACTTTTCCACTAACCTTCTCTACATCTCAGGATCCGTAAATGTCTCATTGTCTATTGTGGTAAGTTGAATCTTTGGAGTCATTGGCGTACTATTATGCTTAGCATCCAATTTTCCTGTTTTTACTAACAAATCCATAATATATTTTCTTTGTGAAAGAAAAATATCTTTTTATACCTCAAAACCTCAATGCCTAAAAAATATTTCAAGGAGCCTAAATCTTTCATGTGAAATTGAAACTTAAGAAATGATTTTAGTGATGTAATACCTACATCATCACTAGCTACCTGTGATAACAATATCATCTATATACACCACTAACAAAATCAACCCAATGTCACAATTTCTTTGAAAAAAAACTAAATGGTCACATTTACATTTTTGCATTTCAAATTATTGGACAACTTTACTGAATCTTTCAAACCAAGCTTGGAGACTCTAATTTAAGCTATAAAAAGATTTGCAAAGCCTATAGACTTTTTTATACTCCCCTAAGCAACAAAACTAGAAGGTTGCCCAAGTTAAACTTCTTCTTAAAGCTCACCACGAAGAAAATCATTTTTAATGTCGAGTTGATACAACGATCAAGTATAAGCAGCTGCAAGAGACACAAACATTTGAATAAAAGCTAACTTGGCAACATGAGAGAAAGTATCACAATAGTCAATCCTATAAGTTTGAGCATAACCTTTGACAATCAATCAAGCCATAAGATGAGCAATAGAACCATTGGGATTTACCTTCACAATGAACATATATTTACACCCAAACTAAAATTGGGTCTAAATTCTAAACGAGAAAATTTAATTTTATCTCCAAATAAGCCTTGATATCAAATACAAATAAATGATTGTATTTTGATATATTTTATAAGAAAGAAGATGTTGTATTTATATACATAGACAATGATTGATTAGGAAGTTAATCCCTAAAATCAAGTCTTAAAATTATGAATTAGAGTCAAGTTGATTTGAAAATAATTGCTATTTAATCTAAGTAACATACAAGGCAATGTTCTGTTTACAAAAATCAAACCAAATCGAAAAATAAAATTTTAAAAAATAAAAAATTAAATCAATCAAATTGAATAACTAAATCAATGAAATCAATTTGATTCGATTTTCGATTATTGAATATTGCACAACTCTAAATAATATTATCTATAATTATGTTATCTTTTCATATTGAAAATAAATTGAGAGTAGATAAATTTAAAATAATTCTTGGTTTTATTTGTGTATTTTATTACTTAATTAGCTATTTTATTATAATTCATAATAAAAGTTTAATAAATAAAATACTTAAAAGAAAATTAATAACTTTATAAAAAAAATTAATTAAAAATTATATATGTAAAAATATAATATCAAATGTATAATAAAAATCATGAACATGAGTGTATTATTTTTGGAGTATTTTAATATAAATAAATTTATTATTTAATTTCTATGATATAATAACATTAATTAATTGATCTTTCAATCTTTCAAAAACACATTAAAAAATTTATATAATTATAAAAATTTAATAAATTAAATATTTTCCAAATGTCAATAACATTTTTTATGAAATGAAATATGACGTGAGAGATACGGCAGAAATAAGGAAGCCAATTAATAACATAAGTCGATAAAAAATTTAAATTAAATTTTATTTTAACTCATTTTCTTTTATTTTTAAATTTATTTTTTTGGGTTATAATTTAAAGGGTTTTTCTTTTTAGCAAGAATAAAAAAAAATACTAATAAATTTAAGTGATATGTTCAAATTTTATTCAATTAATTTTTCTGATAACTTTTTTTTTATATATAGAATTATGAATTATGTAGAACTTTAATTAGTTTAAATACTAATTTTATTATTTTAAAATTATTTCAAGAATATTTTACTAAGAAATAAATTATTTGAATTTTATTTGATAAAATATAAAAGTTCAACTATATTCAACTTTTTTAAAAAAAAGAAAAAAAAATGCCAATAATCTTTAGAGTCTAACAGATATCCTTCATGTCAAGTTAGTTGGGCCTTATGGCCCAATAATAGTCTATGTATGGCCAATTTGAAAATAGAAAATATTTATCAAGATGATTTTTTTTGTTTTTTTTTTTTTTTTTTACTAAAGAGATAAAAAATGCATTGCTTAATGACAGGATTAAACCGCCCGCACGGGTTTAGCTTAGTGGTAAGCAAGTGGCAGAGTTGGTACAAGGTCCAAGGTTCGATCCTCGGTAGCCGCAGTGTGGGAGTTTCACCTATGTGGGTGGGCTCCTTATGGGCACCGAGTTAAAGGCCTCCCACTTGACTATCACTGGGTGATTAAATTTTTATTTATTTTACACTATAATATTTATATAAATTTTAATAATTAATAAAATTATATCAATAATTTATATAATAAATAAAGAGAGAGATTTAAACTTCATTATTTATCATCTTTATAAGGAAGATGAAAAATGATATATATATATATATATATATAATTTTTATTTAAATTAAATAAATGAATAAAAACAATTTTTATTTTATAAAAAATGGATTTTTAATTTTCAGAAGCTCTATTATTTATGAAATTTTTTACTAGAACTAGAAAAAAAATTAATATCAAGAGTGTAAATGAATCGAGCCAAGCCAAATTTTAAAAAGTTTAAATTTAGCTCATTAAATTTTTTTCGAGTTCGAATTAAGCTCGAGCCTAACTCATTTCGAGCTCGATTCGAATATCAACAAACTCAAGCTTAATTCGTTTAACAAATGAGTCGAACTTTTTATTGAGTCAAATTTTTAATAGTTCTAAAAAATTTTATTTTATAATTTAAAAATTTTAAATTTAAAAATTAATAAATTTCTTTAAAAAAATAGATCTATTTTATAGTCTTAATTATTTTAATTTAAAAATAATTATTATAAAATTCAATAATTTTAATTAAATGATTATACTCATTTGCTAATTCATTATCTATAAATAAATAAATTTTCGAATTTTAACAAATCAAATAAAGTTAAGTCGAATATGAAATAGTCAATCCATAAATTTTCGAATTTTAACAAATCAAATCGAGTTAAAGTTGAATGTGAAATAGCCCACCCATAAGACGTGATCCCACATTGCATGTGCTACTAGCCATCAAAATACACTAAAATCTAGGGTTGTATGATTTTGACAACTTGGAAAGAAACCCACAAATGAATTTGTTTTTAAATAATAAAAAAAACCTACATTACTTTATGAATGCTCGTATAAATTAATTTTCAACACAACATTCTCAATCTTTTTATTTTATTTCATTTTTTTTTCTAATCTTTTATTGTGATTGAATTAATATAGCTCATTAATACCTACTATCACATGTAACACATCATGTTAAAATTAATATAAAATTTTGTCAATTAAAAGTAGCTTGATATTTCTTCATTTTAAAAGTGGACGAAGGCCTGGGTTTGAGCCTCCCTAACTATTTATTACGACAATATCAATCTTATAATTTCTTTTAACAAATTATATATTAATTGAAACTAGAATCAACTTTATATATATATATATATATATATTTTTGGTCGGTAAAGACTTTTTTCTTCTTTCAAAGAAATTAATTAGTCACATTTTTTATTATCTTTGAAAAGGATAAGTCTCGGTCATAAAAAAAGTTAATGTATTAAAAAGTAAGATTCGCCTAAATTCCATCGATTTCACTATTGGAGGAATGAGTAGTCGAAGATAATTTATCTTATAAAAATACCAAACTCATATGATATTCAATACTCAAGATTAAATTTGGATTATTGTGACCGTAAAACATGAAATGAGTGAAACATTGGAACTAAAATTGTTATTAAGTCATGTTTTCCACACATGATAAAGGGGAAATTTTGATTGGATATTCAAAAGTTACTTAGAAAGGGTATGGCTAAAAGAGGGATAATAAAGACACACACCTTAATCTCAAATCTTAAATAAATAAATAAATAATAGATTTGAGAAGTTCCCATCTTGTGGGTCATGAATAGTTATGAAATTACAATATTGACCTTTGTTTTATTGTTGGTTTATGCAAATCTCATGCCCTTTTTAGGGTATGCATTATTGGGAAGAGAAAATGTTAGGGAGATAAAAGTTTCACAAGTTAAAATTGATTGGATTTGCATCAAACATGCATTGCTCACACATACACAAAAAAAAAAAAAGTTTCTTGAAAATAGTCAAGCATGACAATCAAGAGAGGAATGATAGATAGATTGAGACTTATCCTTAATGGGGAAGAAAGGGTAACAATAATGGGAAATAATTCAAAGGGGAAGAAAAAGAATTAGGATATAGAAGTAAGTCTTCATGGGACACAAAATTCTTGAATTCTTCTTCCAATTTTTCATTCTTGTATTCAAATAATATTTTTTCCATTAATTCAAACTCGTAAATGTAGACCTATTCATCATCATCATCAAGCTTTAGTCCCAAATAAATTGAAGTCGGCTGTATGAATCCTCTAACAAATAAGCTCACAGTCAATATCAATAATCACACGTCTTAAACTCCTTCCATTACACGGATTTTACGCCTCCATTCAAGTCTATTACTAACTAAATCTGCATCAATATTTAAGACTCGTAAGTCTTTATCTATTACTTTTTTCCAAACTGTTCTAGGTCTACCTCGACCTTTCTTAACTCCATCAACCCTCAAATTCTCCCACTTGCGAAATGTAGACCTATTAAAAAGGAAAATCATTTTCTCTCAAAAATTTTAAAAGTATTTCACATATCGGATTCAAATTTTTTATAAATGTAATATTATGAAGTCGTTAAGAGAATAACGTGTTTAAAATGAGGCTATACAAATATTTATGGGTATTTATTATATCCACTTTAGTTAATTTTATATATGAATTTAAGCTTATATTAGATATACCCATTATTAATTTAAAGCTTATAGAGTAAAAGGATGTGTATATAATTATAATATTTTATCTATAAATAATTAAAAATTAATTTAAATAATCAATAAATAATCGGTAATATTTTTTATGAATCACCTTTTTATTATCCTATCAGTAAATTTTATTTTTTATAATGATTTGAAGTACTAATAATTTACCGATAAAATTTTATAGTCTTATAATCAATATATATATATATATATATATATATATATATATATATATATATATATATATATATATATATTATGTATTTTGTGTGTTGTTTGGTTTGAGAAAAAGTAATAAAAATGAACTTAAAAAGTAAAAACTATCATATTGCAATTGGTCCTACAGTTTATATAAATTTAAATATGACCCACCAAAATTAAGAATTAGTCCATTCAAAATCATGCAGTTTTGTCACTTTTGTTAATATATTACCCTAATTAATAATCTTCCCACCAGAATTTTAAATGCAGAAATTTACACCTTCATGAATTTTTATAAATTATTAAAATTTATGAATTTACATTTGAGTAAATTTAAAATAAAATTTAAATCTTCATTTTTCTAATCATTACTAAAAAAAATATAATTATAACATTTCATCGATAAATAGTCATTTATTTAAATAATCGATAAACAGTCAATAATTTATTCTATTAATGTTCTCCCAGTCCATTGCCTATCGATTTAGAGCTAATAGGAATTTGTTCACTTGAAATTCTTTATTCAACGGTAAAATCGATGCCTTGAGACGGTGAAAGTAATACTAATGGAATGTCCACAAATTAGGCTTAGTTCAAATAGTCCTAATTTGATCATTTTTTTATAATTTAGTCGATAAATTTCATCATTTTCTTTTATTTTTCTTACGGTGTAATAAAATTAGTAAGTTATTAAGAAGATATTTTGTATAAAAAACTTTAATTTTTTAAAATAATAACAAATTATAAAAATATAAAGAAGTTTATTTTAAAAAAAGAGTCTTATATTTTACTCTATTCATATGCATCATGTATGAACTTTAGTCATATCATTGCTCATCCTTTATTAGACAAATATTTCACTATGATTATTAGGTATGATGGGGATTTTTCTTTTTTAGATGGGTCATAAAAATATATGATTTTTAAAAAAATTGAAAGAACTTTAATATATATATTATTTCAATGGAAAAAAATATAAGTTTATAAATTATACTTTATAGTTGAATGTTCGTAGGAATTAAAGTGTATGAATAATTACCCTTAAGAGGTGAGATGAGATGGTAAAGATTTATTTTCTCTTAACCAGAGCTTTCGAGCTCGAGCCTTGAAAATAGAGCACCTTTAAAATTTCGAAAAAAACGCTTTACCCCTTAATGGATCTATATTAAAGATACCATTCAAATTAAAAGTCTCTCAAAATTATGATATATTCTGTAGTCAAGTTGGAATTGCATGGAAATCAGAATCTCCAAAAACATTTAGCACCAATTGCATTGTCTTCAATTGCTTTAATCTTTCAATCCCTTTATGCAATACATATATATATGTCTGAAATTGTGGTTTAAAAAGAGATTATTTATTGGTTTATACCTATTTGATTTGATTCTTGGATAGCCATGAACGTCAAACATGTCCTTTTTCACTGACCTTGAGCAGAGAAAAAAGCCTACATATATATGTATATATATATATGCCCTTCCTCTTAAGTCTCTATCCTCCATCTTTCTTCCCTATGAAGCTTCTCTCTCTCTCTCTCTCTCTATATTATTCCCTACAATAATAACAAATTATACCCATTACCCACAACTTGGAGAATCTCCAGCCCCCCAAACCAGCCTTGCTTTTCCACTCAACATGCATCGTCAAACGAAAGACACATACATATATCTATCTATATATATAGAGGTATAGTCCAAAACAAGGATTTTTGGACCATCCATACACACACACACACACACATATATATATATATATTATCCTTTTCAAAGGTACGTGATTATGGGTCAATATTATTTTTGCCTTTTTGCCTTTTTCTTTTGCTTATTGGGTCCTCTCTAACAAAGTTGTCTCATATACTTTGAGAATCAGGACAACCTTAATTTAATTCAATTTTCCTTCCTTCTTCTCACTTGTCTTTAACTTCATATTTTCTTTAATGATGCCTTAATTAATAACATTAAATTGGGTATATATATAATTCATGAAAAATTAATTTTCACCTATAGTCTCACTAGCTTTTATTATGGGGACATGCTTCGTCACCTTTTACGTGACCCACTAGAGTTAACTATGGTGGCCATGTATGGATTGTAAAGTGACTTGGATGTTTAACTTATGATTTTTTTCCATTCAAAGTGATCTTTCTCTGCTTTACCAACTTGCCATTCAATGTAGTCTCTTGTTATATTCAAGCTGATGAACAACTACCATGGTAGCTTCATATGATTTTTATTGGGATCGATGAAGCATTTAGTGTATAAAATGATAAAATTTAAGGATTAACTTATGTATTAATCTATTTGTGTAATGACAATATATAGAAAAAATGTTAGTGATTCGAGCCAAGGGAGACAAAGCTGTCCCCTTTGTATTGGAATATGAATACAAAGGAGAGCATAAAAGTATGAAAATATTCCTTCTCATCATGTAATAATATATGTAAGATGCTTGTCTCCTTGACAAGCTCATTCCAACACACTCTATATATATACTTGTGGGTGTGCATATACCGATACAAGTGTAGGAGAGTGGCCCATAAAATGTGGGTGGTAGGGTTTGAGAGTCCCAAGCTTGAGTGAGATATTGATTGTGTATAAATGAAGGTGGTATGAGATACATAAATGAATATGAAGTGTTTTGTTTGATCTTGATTTGTAACCGTGCAGAGGACAGTGAAGAAATGAATTACACAACCCCACATCCCCATGAACCATGGAATGATACTGTCAGAAGTTTTTTCAATTTACAAACTTTGTTTTATGTTTTGATGTTTTTCATGTACATGCTCAAGCTTCCCAACAAATTACACTTGTCATGTCGTAATCTTTGTAGTAGTTTATACTTTATATATACAAGAAAATCGGGTAAAAGAAAAGGAAAGATAGTAATTATCATTGCATGTTGTGAACAATGTGGAGATATATGCAAGCAAGTGCAGGCAAAATTGAAAGGTGATAGATGGTCAAAGAGAGGCATTGATATGTCATTTCAAGCTACAGTTTATCCCTCTGTAAGGACTCTGCATGCACTGTAGGAGGCTTCAATTTGTGTTGCCAGATTACCCAACCAATAGAACCTGCCCTCCACACTGTTATGGTTTTAGCCTGATCTTTACCCATTTTCTCTCTCTCTCTCTCTCTCTCTCTCTCTCTCTCTCTCAGGCACATACTCGGAGAAAGCTGCCAGCAAGATCCAATTTAAAGCAAAAAGAAATCAAGAACAAGAAAAGAAAACCAGGAAAAAGGACTGAAGATCCAATTCGATGCGTACTCATTCAAGCGAACAAAGCATTCCCCATCAAGTTTAATAATTTATACCATTTTATCTCATTTTATATATAATATTTAAATTCTATTTTTGTTATAATTAATATCGATAACGATTCAAATTCATAATTTTACTAATAAAAATGACTAAAAATTATTAATATACTTAAATTCTACAAGAAGCAAATAAGAGCAAAAATTTTTTTAAGGGGTATTTTATTTCGGCTAAACAATGATACGAAATGGAAGGGCACTGTAAGCATCAGTGATTCGGTATTTATAGCAGATCGAAATTAATGATACGATATTGATTTTTGAATTGTATTTTAACTTCAAGAATAATAATAAAAGAAAGAATGCTTTTAGTTGAAGTGAATGATTTCATTTAAAACATTCATTGCTGCTAATTAATTACGTCCTACCTTCAATGCTTTGTATCATTTTATTTTCTAAGGTGTTATTAAATCTTTGGTTAATTTCTCTCTCCCCTATCTAAAAAGTTAAATCATTTAGTTTGAATTCTCCCAACAACAGTGAATCTGATCAAATGGTATTTGTTCCATCCATCAATAGACATATCTCCACTTGCCAAAGCAAAAGGGCATCATATGCACCCTTCAAAAAGCTGATGCATTTGCAGCATGAAAAGCCTATCTCAACTACATTTGGAACAAAATATACTCACCCACTCATTTATTCACCTGTCTTCTTTCATCTTCCCTTTTTTTCTTCTACATTCTTCTCTGCCCATTTCCCAAGTCATCAATTTATGTACGAATTCATCTCAGTTTCATATTTTTTTACCCATGCATTTCATTGTATTCACCATCCATGCATATCATCTTCTTGCTTCATGGAATGGAAGCTTCTCTTTACGTCCACATGGTGTTGAGAGGATTCCACACTTGTATACATATATAGTTAGAATTTTCATCGTATTTTTATATTCAGATATCATATCACTGTGTATCTCTACATGTACACAGTTTCTCATTGTGGACCTGTGAAGGTTTTTCACATTTGGAACTGTATTGTCACCCAAAGTTGACAGATTCAAACTTCAAAGTAATAATAAAAGGAAAAAAAAGACAAAAGAGGAAAGAAAACCCATCAAGAATAGTTGAAAAGAAATTGATTTACAGAAGTTACTTACCCTAACATGATGATCTATTTATTCTTAGGATCCTAAAGGAAGAAGGAAAGAACACAGAAGGCTAAAAGCAAGAAAGAAAGAAAGAAAGGTGGCTTTCCAAGTAAATGTTGATACTTTTACAGTTCTTACTTCAAAAGCCTGGGGATATATAAGAATTCCATTATATATAAGATCATTAATTAAATATAAACTAAGATAAATTCTTTACTAATGATCTTCTACTTCACTGCATGGACTCATTATCTTGTTCTACTTCAGATGCAGGTTCATCTTCTTCTTCAAATCCATCAATGCCATAGGCTGCATGGCCATTCCCAAAAGCCTTGATGTGGTCTTTAAGTGACCTCTTGTGCTTAAAATCAGACCCACAAATACAGTACCAAAGCTTGCCACAATTCTTCTCATGTGTTCTCCAATCTCCTCTCACTGCAAAAGCCTTACCACATTTCCTACACATGTAAGGCTTTATTCCATGCTTTCTTCTGTAATGTGTTTGAAGGGTTCTAAAATCTTTAAGTGGCTTGGCTCTAGGATGATCAATATTGTTCCTGCACCCAGGTGCACAGCAAAAACAAGGAAGCCTAAGCATTCCTGTGGGTTGAGTTCCTCTTAGAGATTCAGGCCCTTTTCTGTACTGAGATCCATGCCCCCACATATGCATCTACAACAATTCAGTCACAATATCTACCATTATAAGTTGAAACCCAACAAAACAAAACAGCAAAAACTAAAAAAATTGTGCTATCTAATCACACACTAAATCCAAAGCAAAACATTGGAAGCACTTCAACCTCATATAACAAAAGCATGATTTAGTGGTACATACAAATCTTAATCATCCATAAAACCGTGTTTAAAGAAAGAATTGTGGGTTTTTTTTACCCTCTTGCATAGGTAAAAGTTTCACAAGGTTTTATCATACGAAACTATACATATTGTTGATGAATATATATGTATGTTTATTGTATAGATAACAAAGGCATATTTGTAAAGCAAAACCTTTAACTTTCTTTTTGTAAAGAACAGTTGCTGTGATTGTCAATTTAAAAAGAACTAAAGAAATTGAAAAACACTACATAAAGATAAATGGATTTGCTTTGATGAAAGTAGGGGGCATAAGTTTTTTCTTCCTCCCCTTTTCTTCCGCTACTAAATTAATGGATCACTAGCTAGGTTTATTTATCATGTCATCATCAATAGCAGAGAAGAGGGGGGAAGGAAAAAAAGATTAAATAAGTTGAATCTCGTGTACATTTCTTAGATTCAGTAGATAAGAAATAGAGAGATTAAAGATATATATTATATATCCTTCTTGTGGGGTTTTCATGTCTGAGAAATCTTCGTTGTGGATAGAAATTTATTGTTTAATTGAGATGATCTAAGGCCCAGTTAGAACTGCAAAATTTTCAGTTTTCTACACACCTGTCATTGTTTAGAGCACAAACTTCTAAGTAGTAAAGGCATAAGGAACATTGCTTCAGTTGTTTCAATCAGATAAAGCAAGGTACTGATCTTAGTCTCAGTTTAATCAGAAAGACTCATTGGAACTCCAAAACCCATCACCATGCAAAAGCAAGATTTCAAGAAACCAGAAAAAAAAAAAAAAAAAGGTTCCCAGAAAAACATGAAGAGAACAGAATTTGATGCCTGAAGAATCAACCTAATTTTCTGAATCCAAGCGTATGGAAACAGTACCTAAAGATTCAAATCTGGAAAGAAAGTCATGGGCTTAATTTTCTTTTTCTGTTTATCTTCCTTAAAATTTAGGGGAAAAGGGACAAAGCTAGAAAGGAGGAGGATATAAAGAAAGGAGTCTTTTAGGGATGATATGCTACTTACCTGCATGTTGTTGTATCTGTTGAAGGTTTTACAGCAAACAGGACATGAGAACTGAGTAGGACCAATCAGAATCTGGGTAGGGGTAGGGATCCAATACTGACCCTTATTGAGCCTACTAATGGGGAACCCAGAATCATCAGCATCTCCATCTTTGTCAGTGACCTCCGACGAAGAAGACAAGACAGAGGCCATCTCTGCAGCACTAGGACTTGGCAACCCTATATGAAGTGCAACAGTAACAGAAGTATCATCTTCTTCATTGGTAGAACTAGAAGAAAAGAAACTCCGATGAACTTTGTCTTTATTGCTGATCTTGTCCACATCCATAGCAGTGCAACTTATTTGTTCTTGATCTTCATCATCACCATGTTGGCCTCGGTGTTTGTCATCCCTTGATGGACTCAACCTCAAGAGGGGTAGGGCTTCTCTGAGAGGAGGAGAAGGAGGTGGATTTTGATAGTGAAAACAAGGAGGCTGATTTTGGTGTAGAGTAAAGGGACTTGTATAAAAGTGGTGATGAGTATAAGGAATTTGTAGAGGTGTAGTTGATGGGGTTGAATTCATAGATGAAGATTGGTGATGAAGAGGGTTATAACAACCAGTGAAGAAATTTGAGTAAGGGTCAGCCATGGTTGAAAAAGTTGTGAGAGGAATAGTTTTGCTTGGTGGGTTTGCTTTTATAGAGAGAGAGAGAGAGTACAAGATGACTGAAGAGAGTTTAGATGATGGAGAGAGAGAGAGTGAGATCACTAGTACTGCACAGAGTAAAGGCAAGAGACAAGAGGAAAATTTTCTTCATAAAAAAAAAATCTAAGAAAATAGTGTATTTTATATTATTAGAGGTAGAGATATTTATAACCCATCATTTATTTAATTAATATTTTTTATAAATTCATTTTTTTTCGAATTTTATAAAATTAAATTTGAATTTATTAAAAAATAAAAATAAAAGGAAAGAATCTAATTTTCATAGATTTATTAGGAAGCAAACGTTATACAAAAAGAATATAAGGAAATATACGGTTAATGGCCGTTTTGGTCTAAATTAGGTTTTCCTTATTTAATTCAATTGGACATTTTGAACTTTTACATTTACTAAAATACCCTTCACGTTCTTCAATATTACTTTCTTTTCTACTTATTACCATATTTGATTAATTTCATCCATTTTGCTTTTAATTTTATTAATTATTAATATTCAAATTATTTTCTAAATTTCTATTTTATATTTTAATTAAAATTAAAAAATATTTCATTTTGTGCTCGAAAATTTTTCCTTTTAATTATTGCTTCATTAATTATATTTTTTAAAAATTTATTTAAATCTAAAAAATATATATTATTAAGTATTAAAATATATTTTTTGGCAAGTTTTTCTTGCCAAAATTGGACAAAAAAGCGTTTTGCAGTTATTAAAAGAAATAATTTTTTTTTAAATGGAAGTAATTTAATTAAAATTAATTAATTTATAATATTTTATTCAAAATGAAATTATAAATTCATTGAAAATTTTTAGTCAAATTGAATTGTAATTTATTAATTTATTTATTTTATATTATTATATAATATTATAATTATTTATTTATTTAACGGATATTACGTAATATATTTAATAAATATATTAAAATTATAGTGAATGTTATTAATATGATTAATTAAAATAAATTATATTCAAAATAATATATTTTTCTTGGAGTACGTATGTGGGTGTGAATGTGATTAAATTGAAATGTGGAGAGAGAAAGAGAGGGAGAAGAGAAGAGAAGGATATGAGGAAATAGAGAGAGAGAGAGAGAGAGAAGCTCTCATCCCAAGCAAATGTAGTGAGAGAAACATGCAGAGACAGTTGGAAGCAAGAACCAATATAGTTTCAAAGTAACCGAACATTTCCCATTGGTGTGCGTACACTGGTCGGCTTCGGCCACAGCTAGATTGTCTGAATCCCCACCACTGTTCCTAGCTCCTCCATTTTTCACTTGTTCATTTGGGCTTTTTCTCTTCTCATTCATTTCAAATCTAAGATATGGGTTAAGATTAAGGTGGTGCATGTCATTGCCATCCGAACCCCAAGTCAATGTCAGGATCGTTTTGTCGTTTTCTTTATGGAACATTACATCTTCCATCCATCTCTTACACCCCATTCTATTGTCTTTTTTTTTCTTCTCATCTCCCACAAAACTCAGAGAAGTTGGATGACAAGTCTTTGTCTTTGCAGTGCTTGCAGGCCATTCTAGTTAATATTACATCACAAGTCTTTGTCTTTGCAGTATGTACATAGAAAGAGAGAGAGATATATATTGTTTTCTTTCTGGTTCTCATGACCATTTGGACCGACAATAAAAGCTCAGGATTAGCTCGTCTTTCTCTTCCATTACAAGAATTGCATACTTTAACAAGGATTTATTTCTTCTCTCTTTTATTTTCATATAAAGTTGAACAATGGCTGGTATTTATCTGCTCGTTAATATCAGAGTTATGCTCAAAATTATGATATTTCGAATTTAAATTTGACTTATAATTACTTATATGAAAAAAGAATGGCACAATTGAAGGGAGTCCATTGGGAAGAAAAAGAAGAAGGGAAATGTAAAATTCCAAAAATGGGGAAGCAAGAAATCTAAGGTGAAAGAAGCAAATCTAAAGCACTTGGAATGGGAAGAGATGTGGGCTACAGAGGTGCAGTGAAAGAGGGGGAAATCTAGTGTGAGATTTCACAGAAGAAACAATATCAACCCTATATTGTGGACCCATTTATGTCACTTGATTTTGGGTATATGATAATGTGGGCTAAGGTGACAATGCCTCAGAATTGGTATACTCTCTCTGCAATTTGTGGCCATAGGAAAGAAATGGCTTCACCTTAATTTAAGGCTTTAGCTTATCATTCTCATTCACTTGTGTACTCTATAGATGTTGATCACACATTAAAGCTAAGGAAAATAAACTTCACTTTCTCTCCTTTTCCTTAAAGCAAAGAAAAGGAAAGGTAATGGCCCTTGCCAATGTCTGCATGTGCAATGTCTATCAAGTGTTTGATGTTTTGATTGAACACAAGATTTGTCCCCACATATCATGCACCTGAGCAACTCTTTATTGCAATTCAAAAACTTGTGGCCTACATACAATTTTTGAGCCATGGATTATGAACCCAAGAACTGTCCGTTAACAAGGTAGGACCTGATTACGCCAGTGGATAGATCTAAGTATGAAGTCTCTTACTGATTACATTGTACATTCTACATGCATGTGACCTACCCTTTTTTTTTTTTTCATTGCATTGGAGTTTGATACTGCAAATTAACAGTGGGTAGGCATTAATATCTTTGTTTCTCTCTCTAAAATTGCTTCACCTTTTCTTACATTCTTGGGATAGGAACAGGAACTCACAAATCTCTAAGTAAATCCAACATGTAAGCATAAATTCAGTACAAGAAGAACATGCAGTGGGGGAAGCACTATAGTCATCTGGGTATATGCAAAAATTTCTTTATATATATATATATATATATATATGGAAAGATTGAAGCAGATGGCAAAAAGGGTTGAGTGGTGAGTGGTGAGCAGTGAGCAGAGATCCCATGGTTGTTGTTTGGTGAGGTTATATTTCCAAGATGACACGAGTGTGCTTTGCATTGTAAGATGTTACAAAAACATCATTTGGAGTTTCCATGTCTATGTCTTGTATTGAGATTTCCAAACATCTCTGCTCTGTTATTACAAATCCCCATGTTCATGCCAAAGAATTTTATTGTTTTTCTATGAGCATGAACTAATCTACGTTGTCGATGCAATTTGATTGAGTGTGCAAATTTTTCTTTTTTTATTCATTATGTCCAGAAATCTTATACTTGTTATCCCTATGCCTGCAACCATATGAGAGAACAAAATCCCTACATTTAGATTATAACCATTTCCCTTTATCCATATCCATTAAGCAATTAAGTTGGAATTCTCGAAATCACTTCAGAAAATTTTGAATTTTAAATATTATATTATCAATTTTAAATTAAAACACTTTTATTAATTTTTACATATTAAACTTTAATGAATTAAAATAAATAAATAAAATTTACAAAATTTATAAAAAATAAAATAAAATATATTTATATAAAATATTTTTCAATATCTTTTTTATTATTATATATTTATTTCTTTTCATATAATATTTTTTTAAAACTAAAACCGCCTCTTTCTTATTATTTTCCTTTTTTTATTTCTAATTATATGTTTAATTCATTTTTCATTCTTTTTTTTTTGAGATTAGTAGAAAATTTATTTTTCCGTTGTTATTGTATAAAAATCACGAGTTGTTATTGTATAAAAATCACGAGAAAAATATTAATAAAATTGAGAAAGAAAACGGTTCTCCTTCTAATTTATATATATCGTGAATATTTTTATTTTTATTCGTATCTTTTAATTAAAAATAATTTGATTCGTCTTTTTTTTATTATTTGAAAAAATAAAAGATCTCGAGTTGGAATTTATCGTGAGAAGACAGCAACATGGGCAGGGTAGCATTAAAACTGCAAGTGTGACATCAATTTTCATAATGGTTGATGAACAACAAGCACATCTCATACAGATCTATCAGTTTATTTATTTATTAGATATTTTCCTCTTTTCTTTTTATTTAATTTTTCATGAGATATTTCCTTTGTACCTTTAAATCACATTACAATACTAAATATAATTCTTAATATTAAATCTTTTAGAATATATAATGATTTTTTTTACGTGTTAATTTACCTATTAAATTATCGTTTGTCTCTATTCAAGATCTTAGCATTATAATTTCATTTTTATCTAAATTTTAAAATAAATGAGCTTCTAGATACCATATTTCGTTAATGATTCTTTTAAATTCAAAATTAATCAATCAAATTGAATTTTTTTTTTATAAATTTATGAAATTTGAAAAGTGAATAAATTTTATACATGAAAAACTTAAAAAGAAATATATCAGAAAGGAAAAATTATAAAAAGTTACCTTTAGTTTCACTCATTTAGTAGATAGAATCTTGAGCTTAAGTTTTTTACAAAATATTATTATGAGTTAAAGTCTCGTCAACAAATAGGAAGAAATGAACAGATGATGTTAGAAACATGTTTATGTGGAATTCAAATATTAAGATTTAATATAGAGGAGTCGATCAATTTTGCAATACAGAATAAATAAAATTAACCAATCTCATAATTTGAAAGAATGAATGAGAGTCAACCAACTTTGTAGCTAAAAAATGAAGGAGAGTTGACTAATTTCATAACTCGACAGAATGAAGGGAAGCCAATCAACTCCGTTGTGGCAATTTTTGTTGAGTTACGGAGTCAGCCGGCTCCTCTTCTTAAATATTATTATTTTAATTTTATGTTAATATAATTTTAGAGCCGTTTACTCACTTTTTCCTACTTGCTAACGAGGCTTTATTGCGAAGTAATATTTTATCAAAAACTAAAGCTCATCACTTGGTTATTTTTTTATATGTAATTTTCCCTAATGGAAATTACAGAATCCAAGCTAAGAGGCTTCATTTCCTTTCACAAGTGACTTGTGCATGCAATTAGTTTGAAGACAAAGTGCATAATTTGATGAACAATCACAATCTTTAAAGAATCTATTGATGAATGAAGAATTCTTGGGTAGGTAAATCATCACTCATCAACTTAAAATGTGGGATACTGTGTGGACCCCCAAAAGGACATATCACAACCCCTTCAAAAAATGGGTCAATTTCCAAAATACCCACAAAGAAAATAGTAATAAAGATGACATTCATATGTTTGATTTACATGTGGTTGCCCTTTCAGCTATTCAGGAACTCTTACAATACCCTATAAAGTTGGTTGCCTATTCTCTGATACTGTTTCTAATTTCAAGAAAGTTTTTCTATGCTTCTGCTCATCTCTTTATGTGAAGTTGAGTTATGGTTGAGTTCATGTCTTCCACAACATATGATGAGCTTCACACTATATATATATATTCTCTTAATTTTTCCACTTTATCACCCAGGTGGCACATTTAATGTAATATCTCAAGTTTACCGTCAAATATAATCGATGTACTACACACTATTAAAGATAATTCTCTCACTTGATTATCATTAAGGTGAATATCTCATAATAAATAGATGAAAATATTATAATTTAAAACTTTACACATTTTAAAAATGATCAATAAGATCACGCTAAGCAAAGAGAGAAAGAGAGATTGATATTCAAGATTTGAGGTATTGATGAAATATGATAGTTATTAAGTAGCTAAGGTTGTAAATGAATGCTCGTGAGCTATTCGACGCTCGACTCAATAAAAATTCAATTTAGTTCAATTCATTTTCTAAACGAATCAAGTTCGACGTCAATTTTTAAACTTGTTTAGTAAATGAAATAAATTTGAGCATATAAATATTTAACTCGTTAAGACTTAAATTATTTATTTATAAATTTGTATACTAACTTATAAATGTATTTATTTAAATAAAATTATTTAGTGTTAAAATTATTATTTTTAAATTAAAATTATTAAAATTATAAATAAGATAAATTTTTTTTTAAAAAAATTATTATTTTTAAATTAAAAATTATTTCAAATTATAAATAAAATAATTTTTTAAAAGTTATTCAAAATTAAATTCGATAAAAATTTAACTTATTTTTTAAATAAAATAAATTTAAACTTATTAATATTATTTTGAAATGCATCAAACTCAACTTGAATCTGAGATATAAATGCAAAGAAAACAAGTAATAAAAGAGTTCTAGCACTTAAAGCTGTACATTTTTTTATTGAGAATTGAATGATATATAGAAAGTTAAAGCTGCTAGACTTAAAAACAGTAACTAGACAGGACCCAGACAATGGTTTGTAGTAATATCAAACCTCATAAATAACTGGCAGATCGGCAATAAAAAAGAAACAATGAACAGTGCCAATTAACTTGTAATCATTTGTCTGATGAAATATAGCAATTTCTTTGAGCAAAACAGCCTTTGAATCCAAACCCACAGTTCTAATATTAATTGAAACACTGTGGACGTTATGTCTGAATACGACCTGTACACTGTAGTAATTAACATTTGTCAACATCTCATCATTACCAAGAACTTGGTTTTTTTTTTCAAATAAAAAATAACCCATTTGAGTAGCTTGTGGAATTAACTTGCTTCTTGAGTTTAGATGTGTTTCACCTGATTTAGTATCAAGAAATTCATACCCACTTGTCTGAACGAGACCACATGTTCCTGTTTCCCAGCTTCTTACCTTTGGAGTCGTTGACAGATCCTTATTAGCTACCTTCTCATTTCTCTAATTCATATCACATTCAAGATTTTAATCTTATATCTAAACCATATGCATATCAAATTCAGCATATTAAAATCATCACTAATCGAATCAACAATCAACAATTAAGAAAGATCATCGATATCTAAATTCAATTAACAAATCTCTTTCAAAACAAAATATATAAATAAAAGCAGAGAAAGAAATCTTCATCAAAGAAATTGAAATCAAATCGATCTAATGTAATTTTTCAATAATCCGATTCAGTTCATTCATGTGAGAATCAAGTAAGAGACATTAAATGACTAGTTGGAAGTTTAAGTGGAAAAAAGTTATGAGCATGTGCAGGAAAGAGCAGACAAAAGAGGTTATGAAATTTGAGATTAAATGGCACTCAAATGATATAAAGAGAAAAGCATTTATTTGAAGAGATGATGAGTAAAGAGCAAAGTTTTCATGGGTTGTTCCAAAATCAATTCAGTTTTAGAAAATTGACAATGAAAAACATAATTTCTTTTCCATTCTTCATAGATTCATGTCAATCAGTTGTTAACTTATTATAGCAATTTACAACTTACAATTCAATCTGAAAACAAAAACCAAAATTCAAACATCTCAATTATTTCATACCACTCTAGGAAAGAAAATAAATAAAAATCATCTCTAAATCAACGATATAAATAACTTTAAAAGAACACAATGAAAAATAATAGTGTATATAAATTCCATTGTACTTCAAAATTAAGTAGTTATATAAATATTATCTACAAAATATTAACCACAACAACAACAACAACAAAGCCTTAGTCCCAAACAAATTGGGGTCGGCTGTATGAATCCTTTAACAAATAAGCTTCCGGGTAATATCCCAATCCCACGCCTTAGACTCCTTCCATTACTCGGATTTTACGCCTCCATTCAAATCTATTACTAACTAAATCCGTATCAATATTTAAGACTCGTAAGTCTCTGTTTATTACTACTTTCCAAACTGTCCTAGGTCTACCTCGACCTTTCTTAGCCCCATCAACCATCAGGTTCTCCCCCTTACGGACCGCCACATTGGGAGGTCTCCGTAAAACATGCCCAAACCATCTAAGT
Source organism: Cnidoscolus chayamansa (assembly GCA_948266635.1). NCBI lineage: Eukaryota > Viridiplantae > Streptophyta > Magnoliopsida > Malpighiales > Euphorbiaceae > Cnidoscolus > Cnidoscolus chayamansa. Next base: position 13,290 of record CAOGCB010492444.1, on the reverse strand, counting down.
CTTCCTTCTCTCACCTTATCACCAACTTCCGCTACCTGTACTTTCTGTCGAATATGATCATTCTTAATTTTATCCAATCTAGTATGTCCGCACATCCATTTTAACATTCTCATTTCTGTCACGCTCATCTTATGAATATGTTGCCCTGTATGTGCCCAACACTCACTACCATATAGCATCGCTGGTCGAACAACAGTCCTATAGAATTTACCTTTCACCTTCAATGGTATTTTCTTGTCGCATAAGACTCTTGATGCTCCCTTCCACTTCATACAAAATATTAACCACAAAAAAAAAAAAAAGAAGTATTTTTCATATAAAGGTCTCCAACTAAATAACACTAACTTTATAAACGCAACCCTTCGGTTGTATGCAGAAATAAGCTGTGATTCTCATGAGAGAGAGATCAAGCTCTCTAAAATGGAAACATCAATGAAATCTTTGAACAATGGATTATCATATTAATTAGGGATCAAAAAATGATATACATCTTACATGTAATTTTACATTCAACAAGACAGGATGCAAAGCAGAAGCAGCATCCTTGAGAAATTAAATTTAAGATGCATATCAAATTTCCAGTTTTTGCATCAAATCAAAAGAACCAGTACCCATTTTCACTGGCAACCCAAGACATATCCTAGCAGATGGTGTATCCAAGTTGTCAGTTTCACCATGCAGTGCTGCTTCAACAATGAATTTAGAAGCTGTCTCGAAAGACATTTTACTGAAAGGCGATACGGATTCCGCTATTCCCCCAAGACGGCTCATTGGACGATACCCACCAGAATGAGTCATAAAATCAGCAATAAGCGACAAATGGCGAGTACTGACAGAAATACCATAGGACTTGAATACATGATTTATCTCTCTAATGAGGGTTTCCCTGGCAGCTTCTACTCCATAAGTTCTGAGCATAGCATGAATATTATTGGAATATAGATACCTGACATCCAAGTGATCTTGCAATTCCCAGAAAGCATTAAAATCCACCCCAGTTGCATGCAGCGCAGGAACCTTCTCCTTTTCTTTAGGCCCAATATCAACCCTTTCCTTCGGATTTTCCCCGTAGTAAATGACTTGATTTTCTTTGCAATCAGTCACTCGACATTGCTCAATCTTCCCAGGGTTCTGGATATATACCTTCTTTGCTGTATTCCTAGCAATCTACATATGAATAACAAACATTTTATTCTCACCTCTAGATGGCAGCTAGGAAGCGAAGGCTCAAAAATTGAGAAATCAAAAAATGCACATAATAGCCTGAGCAAGAAGAATGCCATTGGCACACTTATGCTCTTCATAAAGATGCTTCCAATTTCGTATGCTAGAAATCATCCAAGCAGGTGCTCAAAAAAATGTTTCTTTGGGATTATGTCAACTAATGTTTCAATAAAAAGAGGTATAAACATTTTAGGTATTCTTATGACATGAACAAAGAAATTATGAAGAATATCTAGATTACATTTCAAAGGATGAAATAAAAACTCTCCGTTCCAATCCAAGCATAATAGTTGCCAGCTCTCGTTACATTCTTCACAAAGAGTATACACTGACATCTGATATATGCTATATGCATAATTTATACACATATTGGAGGTAGATGCATATAAGGATGCTAGTGCGAAGTCTCTCCCAAGAGAGCATAAGAATTTGTAAATTTCCATTCTGTAAAACCAGACACTGTGGATTGAACCAGAGAGACAGCTAGAGAGAGAGAGAGAAATCACAGATCAATATCATTGATAAAAACAGAAAATTGAAACCCTCAAAATTCACTTAACTGCAAGAAAGATATTTTCCATATAGATTAAAATTCATTTAAAAAAGAACAGCCTATCAAATATCATATGGTTAATGAATCAATATCATTAGAAAACTTAGAATACCATCATGAATTCAAAGCAGAATAGATTGAAAACTTCTTCAGATTGTGAGCTTACCTCAGCCAGCAAAATATGAGGCTCATTGATGAATTTGAAGTGGACCTCAAAGTGCATTTCCCTAGTTTCCACATAGATTGCTCTATCAAAGTCCTTTTTCACTAATTTTGGCCCGTTATTACGTTTGGCTTTTTGTTTCTTCCTCTTATCCCTTGACTTGGGTTTAGATTGGCTTTCACCACGATATGCAGTTTCAGGGGCTACATTCTTTGACTTAGGCTTAGAGAACTTCCCCTGTAGTGTGCTTTCAGAAGCTTTATTGTCAAGCACGGCATCCTTACCAATGTCATTCTCATTGTCACCTTGATCAATTTCGCTTTCAAATCCAGAAGACTCTTCACTGTCTGTAGACTCCCCATCATGTAGATGCTCCTCAAAGCCATCATCATCATAATCCATCTCATCTGTAGCTCGAATCTTTCTTTTCTCTGCATCTAAACCAAGATCCTCAGCCTTTTCACCATCATCATCATCATCTTCATCATTGTCTTCCTTGTGTGATTTCTTCCCAGAACCATCTTCGTCTGCCTCACTTGGAGCTTTTGACTGTGAGTCCGGCAAAAAATTTTTAATGCCGCTAATTCTAGAAAGCAAAAGCATATGATTTTGTATAGCATCCTCCAACTCCCTTACAAAAGCCACCTCCAAGGTTTCTTCCCAGTCTTCTACTGATATACTGGCATATTGTGGGTAGTGAGCAGGTCTGTGAAGCTTCATTTCAAGCTTATAAATTCTGCAACAATCACTATCCTGCATAGTAAGTGGCATTAAAGCTACTTCCATACTTTCTACTATGTCTGCCACAGTGATCTTCTTCAATTTATCAGCAAGACACTCGGCATCTTCCCTATATAAAACAAATATATCAATTAGTATTTTCCATCTGTATGTGGGACAATGACCTGACTCTCTACAACTCTCATGCATCAAATAAGCACATTGCTTGAACATAAGTTTGATACCACAGTCACAACAATCACTTGCTTAGCCGTAATAATTTACTTATCATTATGTGACACCTATAAACGAGAAGGAACTTCCATTATTCAGTTATATCAACATCTCTGAAATGGTGTTCCTATTATACATTACTTTCATTTGATCTAAAAGGTCTACTATTTAGCAGATTACATTAACAAACTGTTTCATGTTTTGAAAAAAATATCAAAAGCAACAGATTTATGATTTATGGTTCTGCTACTTAAACCTATCATTATTAGATTTGAGAAAAAAGGAGGTGCAATTTATGCACTCTTACCATTCATCCATCTTCATATTTGAGCTCTCCCAAACTAATTGTCAGTCAACTCATTAAGGTTTCTCACTTTGAAAACTGGGATTCCTGCTCTAATATCCGCTTGTCTTGAAAGCTTAACATATCAAAGAGGCACAACCGTAATTCACTGGTTGTTATAGCTTGAATCAATTTGAACATTAGGCTCTTATATTTGTCTAATTTAGTTTAAAATGGTTTGATAAGATGGTGAAACTAATAACTAATATCTAGGGCTTTCTAAAGATCCACATTCAGCTCATAGTTTCTGTAAAGAACTTTAGTTCCTGCCTAAATGATTTCGACCTCTCAATTGAAGATATCTAGTTTGTTCTCCCATAATCTTCTTCTTTATACTTTAAAAGAAGTTAAAACCAAGTTTAACATCATACAGCTGACTTGAATACTTCTATTTTAAACCAAGGTTATCACCATATGTTTGGCTTGAAATGATTGTATTTTGTAATTGCTCAAGTTGATCAAGAACTAAGGGGGTAAACAAGCAAAGCATATTGTTCAAACTTAGCTCAATAGTATTAGAACATGAATGAGCCACGTTTGAAATCAGAAAAGAAAAAAAAAAAATCTGAGATTGGGCTTTTCACAGCTCAGCAAGGATTGGAGCCTCAGCACTAATTTTTATTACTTGCTCAAAATCTTTTAACTTTAGAAGGCCAGCATTTCACCAGGCTAACTATTTAAAATGCATTTGTTTACAATGCGGGACTTGAATCCCTATGTAGACTACACTTTCATTAATTTTCCCCCTTCATCCTATGCTCTTGTATATTTTCTAGTCCATTAATCCATTCGGAACATATGACCTCCCATTTTAACACCCTCCCAGCTTTTACAAATTTCAGCTAACTTTTCAAAAGAAATCCTGAACTTCGCACATTTTTTAAACAAATAACCTGTTCTTTTAAATTTATAAATTTACCTTACCTACAATTTGGTACAGCTTTATCCAATTTAATGAGTTAGAATCAAATGCATATGTAAAACCTACAAGAGTATCTTAAATTAAAAACAACAAATATTAATTATCCACAATTTTCCTTTATAAAAAAATTGGTATATTTTATTTATCAATTAAATTGTTGTTGTTGTTGTTGTTGTTGTTGTTGTTATTTATCAATTACTAAGCGTAGCCAGTCCCAAGCCCGGGTAAAGGAGGAGGGTTGTGGTAGGTAGGCGGCCAGCGTAAAAACTTAGCCAATCTTATGATGAATCCTACAGCCGACTCCAACTTGTTTGGGACTAAGGCTTTGTTGTTGTTGTTGTATTTATCAATTACTAGAAAATGAATATAAATATTTTCAAGCAAAAAAAACATTTTATGTTTACTAGCAATATAATTACTACATAATTTTTTCCCAATTAATTTGGCAGCATATAGTGCATATATACATTTTTGTTATCTCTTGCTAAATTGGATAAATTTGTTACTAATGGTAGTTCAGGGTAAAATTTAAAAAAAAAAAAAAAAAAAAAAAAAAAAGATATATTTGAGAAGTGTGGAAAATTTAGGTTTTTTTGGCCATTAGCCCTTAAATGAACTTTATTTGGTTATTGGACAAATTATATCAAACTTCAAGTAAGTAATTAAACAAATATAAACAAATTACAACGTAAGCCCCCAGAAGAATGTAATCAAAATTTGTTGACCTATGTTCATGTTCAGTCCGATTACTACATGAACCTAAAATGTGTCAAAATAAACTATTAATTTCAAAAACTAACATTAACAAGTTTTATTGAGTTTGTTCACGAACAAATCACTGTATTTGATTATTGGCCTATGTATATAGCCATGGTGCATGGTTCCAAGTTTCTCATCACAAGATCTACCACCAAAACCCAATTTAAATTGAAACACAACCAGCAACATTATATTCAAAACAGAGAAGGAAAAGGAGGGGGATCCTAAAATTGGAATAAGATGTTCAAAATAACAAAACACCAAAGGATATAGAGATGCAGCATAACAATGATATATAGATGAACTATAGAGAGCATTCTCTTTTCAATTATCTATAAAATTTAAAAATCATGTTTAGACATGCGTGCAACAAGAAAAAAGTATAGTACAACACATTTTGAAGGAAGCAATGCACAATATTATTCCAAGATGTTTCTTCAATGCAAAGACTTGTGCAGTTCAAAAAAGTATAAACAACTTACTTCATTTGCCCGTTTTGCAGAGGACAAGTCATAATTGGAGTTTTAATATCGCTCGAAGCAGTCATCAGGATCTCCTGCAGACGAGGAATTCCAAGTGTGACATTCATTTCACCTCGCCCAGCCAGATGGAAAGTATTAAGCCTGTAAATCACGGAAATCATCAAAGTGAACACAATATTCACTTATATGAAGTAAAATAAATAAATAGGACACGTTAAACACAAAAGAATAACAGCATTTAGCAATCCACATACCACAATAGATAGAGAAAACTCTTTTTATGTACATGCATATTGCATCATTAACAAGATTTAAATGTTCATTACATCTATTCATTATTTACTAATAATATAAAGTTCACAGTTCCATTTTAATACTTCAACCTTCAATTTCATTGACAGATGAATTCAGTATATTTGAACAAGTTAGAAATCATGCTAATCCCTTCCAGTAGCCCTGTTTGCTTTCTCAAAATTATACTCCATCAATTATACCTAAACATCTCTCTTGAAATTATAATCCACCAACATCATGAAGCTTTCAGAATATTTCACAATCACTTAAGCCAGTCCATGTACAACTCCAGAATTACTATTTTGATCAATCAGCTCAAGTTACAAAATTGCAAAAGCAATAATTATGATTATAAGTAGTTCCCCAATAAAATTTCAATTAATTTATGCATTTCATCACAAAATAAAATTATTAGTCCCTCGTATTTGCAATTTAATCTTAAGTCTAAACTATAAGAGAATAAATTATATATTCATTCCATTCAGGATAAAATCAATATGCTAGAAGGACATAATTAGCTAACAAAATTATTTGAAAAGAGCTCCCATATAATGACACAAGCAAAATTACATTTGAATCCAAGCCACATGTAGAAACAATTCAAAAAACCAAAAAAAAATTCAAATTATTGCATTGAAGATGTAATTTTAAAAATTACAAAGGAACAAGTGAGTTAAATCCTTACTAAATAATTCACAAACTAACGCAAAACATGATTTTTTTAAGAAGAATATCAAAGTATTGCATTGAATATTTCATTATAAGCATTACAACGCAAGTAAGCAACGTTGTAATTGAACCAGAGTTACATCTCAGTTAAGTAATTCACAAAATAGAGTAAAACATGAACATGAACTTTTTCTTTAAGTTACAATATTGAAAAGATATTGTAACAGCAAACATATGAAAGTAATTTTTTGTCAGAAATAAAACATAACATCAACATAAGAACAAACTTATGGATATTCAAATGCTGCCAGCAGACTAGCACCAGTCTAATGAAAAATGTAGAGTGCAAACCTTTTAACCCAAAAAGCATGGTCAAGTAATCATGATTTTAACAAGGAAATCAAGCAAAATTTGTCAAGGAAAGAGAACAAACAAACACCACACATATATAAGAAGAAATCTCACGTCATCTGTGTTGATGGTTCTCCTACGGACTGAGCAGCTAGCACGCCAACTGGTTCTCCAGGCTGTGCGAGGCTTAAGAGGAACTTCTGCTTCATTAAATTATATAAATCCTTGTGTTTCACCAAATTAGAAGCCACTCGCCCCATTAGAGGGAAATCATCAAAGAAATTATCTGCTTTATTTTTAAGAGCTAAAGGCACTTCTGAAATGTAAGTGTTAAATGTGCCAAGCTGACCACCACATCTTTTGTGAATCATGTCCTGATTCTGCACAGAGGAGGCGAATATCAAGATCGAATTCAGATTGTGAAAACTACTTCTGATTCTGACCTAGGAATAAAGTCCCATCCAAAATTCTCACCCCAAAAACCAAAAACAAATGCTCACCAATGCCAATTCTTCAAATTTTGCAATAAAGCTTGTTTGATGAACATCCACGCCATCTTCTCCATAGTAAAATTGAACGATAGATCCATCAGCATCACGAACAGTATGGTCATAGCCAATTTTCAGACACTCGAGATTTTTAATCAGACATCTTTGCAGGTATCCACTGCGAGATGTTTTGACTGCTGTATCAACAAGCCTATAGAAAAGAATTTAGTTAACATATTATTTTCAAGATTTCCCTGAATTGAATTATTATAACATGTATGACTACATATAAAATATAGACACAGCATAATATATAAACCCAACACCTCAAACTCATACAACTGAAAAATGATTAATATTAATGCTGAAGTACCCTTCACGACCGGCCATGCAATGAAAATAATATTCTTGGGGACGAAGACCAGTAAGAAAACGATCAATAATATAGCCTCCAGCACGAGCTGCCCAATCCCATGAAGGAAAGCAGGGTAATGTCTTTCCAGACACCATTCGAGGGACTCTTTTGCCTTCCAATTCTTGTTGACCCAAAAAAGAAGATATTTGCTGGAAATTCACCTGTACAAAGAACACCGCAATTAGTTCCACTGCTAAACTCTTACACATCAAGAAAAACTATTAATAGCAGGACCTTAAGGACCAGTTTGCCGTGCTACTTGAGCAACATATAAATAAATATGCATCTTCAACCATTGGCCGGTATGGCTGAACTGTGAAGGTCATATGTGAAACATGCCAAGTCCAGAACATAAACTATGCCCACAGAAGTCATGGTTGTTAAACTTGCAAATTAGGTAAATCAATGCAACAACAAATTAAAGCTTCAGTCACTCATACAGGAACTTACAATTACACGGAAGGGACTTGTAATCTAGACTAAGAGACAATCAAGAGCACTTTTCTGAGGCAGCAAAAACTATACATAGCTTTTGATGAGGGAGAAAAGAAGAATGATTAGCAATATTATAGTTATGACTTCGATTAGGGTTCAAAACAGCAAAAACTATACATAGCTTTTGATGAGGGAGAAAAGAAGAATGATTAGCAATATTGTAGTTATGACTTCGATTAGGGTTCAAACTCATGATCTCAATTTTAAAATGCCTACCATTAAGCCAAAGCTTAAAAAATAATTGAACAGATTTATCATTTCAAGTGCTTAGAACCAGGCCTATACCCAATAATGCAATATCAAGGATTTAAAATACATCAATTATATGAATAAAATAAGGAAAATGTAAGGTCAATACATTGTATCATGATCACTTGACAAACAAATTATTACATTTGAGGCAAAATATTAAAAAGTAGGATTTGCTACATCCTGTTAGCCACTAATGCTATCAGAGAAAGCAGGGTCACATGGATGCACATAAACAAAAAATCATAAATATGAAGATTCCAAGGCAAGTAGGATTCACCAAGCATTACCATTTACAAGAATGACAAAAACTTACCTTGCTGCCTTTAGCACCTGATGTGGTCATTAGAGAGATGCAGTTCTTTACAGATGGTTTTAGAACACCATCAGACAACAACTTATTGATGACACCTGAGCTTGTTTTGGTATTGAGTTCATTACTCATCAGCCGGTCCAAATGTGATAAGGCAGAATCTCCATCTCCAGAGCGTATTTCTTTTTCAATATTCAATTGCAATTCCACAGGGTCTGCAAAAATAATATAATAATAACAATAAATGCATCCGCTGAAAGGAAAAGACAACAGTAAAGTACCATCAAAATTATAATACGTTATACGTAGAAGAATAAAGATGCATTCAGAATCCACATTCTCGCCTACTACCTATCAAGTTTTTCTCATTTATCAAGTGAACATGAAATTTGAACTTGTTGACAAAGTTTTCCAAGCTATGCAATCCAAGAATTTGGAAGAAGAGGTGAGAGAAAGTCATACCAATAATAAGGCTTTCATCCTTGACTCCAATGAAATTACGATGAACTAATTCACCACTCTTTTCACAGCTTTCAAGTTGCTTCTTCCTTTCATCATCTTGAGTTTTCATTATCAAAAGATCATCCACTCCACAAGTGAATCCATGCATCTGATAAATTACATGGAATAGATAAAACATGATAAAGCACATCTATAAAAATAATACAATTCAACAAGAAAATCACAAAAAAAAAATATTAATCTAAAGCTTCATTACCTGCAAATAAGCAGTGAACAAACGACTTAATACAGAGAGTAAAATGCCTGCAGTGTTTGAGCCAAACAGTTCATTAACTGTGTGCACCAAACCATATTCACCAAACTGAGCCTTGTCAATCACACCACGAACCAATTCATTCCTGTAAATTAACAACTTCTCTTCATCAGGCTCCACTTTCCCAAGAGTTCTTTCATCAGATTTCTGCTTCTGCTTCTTATCTTGAACAGACTTCTTTTCCCTTTCATTAGATTTCTTTTCCTCACAGGGCTTATAGTTTTTGGCCCTTGTAAAAAAATTAGATGGAATTTTTGCATCTTTTTCGACTGTAAATGGTGGATGACCCCTCGTAATGTGATTCAACACAGCAGTAACAACCTAAAAAATCATGAAACCATTCACAGCTAGATCTCAAGAAAGTAAAATGCTAAATCGCCATATAATCATTCAAAAAAGTAAACCTACACTTCCAAACCAACAAAAAACAAGAACCTTAAAGAATTTATTTCAAATTTTCATGACGCTAACCTGTTTTCCTGTCCAGAGCGGCTCTGGTTTCCAAATTGCTGGTGGAATGGCATCAATCTCACCTTCAAATTGTGACCATAAAACTTTCTGCCCAGGTCTACCATAAAAAGTAGTTGGAGCAAAAGTGGAAACCCCAGAATTATAAAGTAACTGATTAAATTCATCTTGGCTTAAAAAAGTATCCCTCTTTGTAAGAAGTACAGCACTAATAATATGGTCCTGAAAAAAATTAAAATAAAGGAACTAAAAGTTACAAAGTACACTAAAAATTTATCAAGGAAAGCAGGGGTAAAATGGCCATAGACATGGACAGTTATCGAGAAAATGTTGAAACCTGAATCAAGGCTCTAAGTGGTTCACCATTGGAAGGCCTAACATATTGATTATTTGCATTGACAATGTTGTATGCTTCAGCACGGGAAACTTCATCTTGAGGGAAATGAACATTCATTTCATCGCCATCAAAATCAGCATTATATGTACTGGTATAAAAGGAAGCAGATCATAAATTTTCACAATGAAAAATTACAGGCACATACAAAAGTATGTACTGACAGAACCATTCTTTTATGAAAAAAAACACGTAGATATAAATGATACCTGCAATTTGCATAGTGCATGCGAAGTGTTTTCTCCCCCTTCAACACGCGAACAACATGTGCCATTATACTCGGCTTGTGAAGCGTAGGCTGCAAGGTAAAAAACTTTAAATCAGAACAAAGCAATCACATGGAAACAAGCTATCTTTGCTTTCCGAGTCATAATAGATTCTCCAAAGCTGTTCTCATGTTCCACGCAAGTAATATCATCTAAATCCAAATTCCTCTCAAATATAACTTCTTTTTAATTAGACAAATATTTTTTATCTCTAAATCAAATATCCATGGAAATAGAATAGCAACGAATATAACCCAAGTCAAAACACCAATATAGGAAGCAAAATATGCCTCAGCTCAATTCAATCCTGTTTATCCATTGGGCTCCTACTGGGGCTCAACCTTGATATCTCACAATCTTTGAATACAACTCCAGTACAACTAACCTCAAGCTCACATATTTAGTCAAGCCCTATAATTCCAATAATGCAAGCACATCAAAAACACAATTTCCATTTGAAAGCATAAAAGATATATGTGTGTACATATATAAATATAAGGTATAATCTATTCAGATGGTTATCCACCTGTCGATTCACAAGAACAACATCTCCATCTTGTAAATGGCGATATACAATTTTCCCTTCATATTCACAATCAGAACTCCTCCCCGGATCTGTAACAGCTCCTCGTGAGGAAGGTAACTTCCGTGAAATAGAAATCCGTGCTTTTCGGGCAGGTGGTAGTTTGTTAATAGACAACTTATCTACATAGTGTGTAGCTCCAGGGTGACTTTCAGATCCATTGATCACAGCATTCCTCAACTTGGCAACATTCCAGGGTGTCACTCTCTGAAAGGACAACAACATTAAATAAGTATGCAATAATAACTGGAGCCAAAAATTCTGCTCTGAGATGCTTCAAGTTCAGCATGTAATCATCTTAATTTCAGGAAAGAAAAATATTCTACAAAGGAATTAAAGAAAAAAAGATAAATATCATGCAATATTATTGAGCAGGACAATAACCCCATACAAATCTGAACTACAACCAGAACACCCACTCAACAAAAAATTATATATACACCCATATGTGAACATGTTACATTAACATCATCTAACGAAATTTCAGACAGCCATGTAATTCAGTCCCTTGTCACATATAGGAGAAATAAGAAAAAGTGTAGATGAAATAGCATGCGAGGGAAGAGTATAGTGTGAATGAAATAGCATGTGAGAGAAGAGTTTGTTATATGAGCTGGAAGAGAGAGAAAGAGTTGGTTGTAACCAACTCCAGCTCACATATTTTACAAAAGGCATGAGGTACAGCAATGAGAAGGCAATCAGAAATTTACTATCAAAATTCATATTCCTTCTCCTCTCATTCTCCTCTCTCGTCTCTATTCACTCTCTTCTCCCTCATTCTATCTCTAATTCACCCTCCATTTCTATTCTGAAATCTGTTCATTAAAGTGCTACTAGACCTTACCTGACAATTGGTATCAGAGCCTGGATTGATCCAGCTCTAATCACCCACAACCCAATCTGATTGACGCGAATGATCACTCGATCAATGACGAATCAAGAAGGAAGATTCGGCGACCTGGAAGAGAAGCTTCGGACGATACAGGAACAGTCTCTGGAAAGATCCCAGAGAGATAAAGACGAACTGCGGGATGAATTCCGCAAGGGAATCGAGAATGTCAGGAATACCATAGTGGAGGAGCTGAGATGCATCTTTGGAGTCAACATGACAGACAAGGGAAAGGCAGTAGCTGCTGATCGTGAAGAAGGAGAGCCTTCCTCTCCCTTCACTACAGGAGTGACAAATGGCAGAGGAAATCTTCCGAGTCCCAGGAGAGGGTCGAATGCATCAGTAAGGGACTTCCATAACCTGGGGACCTTAAACGAAACTCCAGGTAACTCTAGATTCATTCCCAAGATAGATCTTATTACATTCGATGGGAAATCTGAGCCAAGAGCTTGGATTAGAAAATGTGTGAAATATTTTCAAGTCTATGGGGTGCCAAGAGAGCAAATGGTGAGTGTTGCTAGTCTATTTTTAAGAGATAGAGCAGACGCATGGTACTATAACTGGAGTAGGGGAAACGGGAACCATTCTTGGGTTGAATTTGAGAGGGATTTGTGTGAGAGATTTGGTGATGAGGGGCTAGAAGATATAGTAGAGCAGCTTATGAAATTGAGGCAAGGGGATAGTTTGGAGGAATATCAAGATAGGTTTGAAGATTTGAGGATTAAGGTAGAGAGGGTAATGCCTGACTTGAATGAAGCATATTTCCTGTCTATGTTTGTTGGAGGACTAAGAGAAGACATTAAACCAGTAGTAAGAATGATACAGCCCAACTCTGTGAGTCAAGCTTTCCAAACAGCCCGATTTCAGGAGCAATTACTGAACTCTACCAAGAAAAATCCCTATTAAGAAAAATCCCTATTATTCCAGAAATTCCTACCCTGCAACCCTAAGCAGAAACACATTCTCAGTTAACTCAAAAACCATGTCTCCTCCCAACACCAGTTTCTTTAAACACTCCCTTCCTGAACAAAAATATAACCAAACCCCATCTCAAAGCCAAAGCTCAGTAAACCAAAACAGCCCAAGACAATACACTAACCTGAATTCTGCTTCCATAAACCGTAACCCCAAACCATGTTTCAAGTGTGGAGAGAGGTATTTTCCAGGCCATAACTGCAAATCAAATGCAGTAAGAGTTATGCAAGGGGAAGAAGAAGATGAGGGAAAAGGGGAAGAGGAAG
>CAOGCB010492017.1:0-31799 GCA_948266635.1 Cnidoscolus chayamansa | reverse complement strand
TTAGCAACGTCTCTTTCTTGGGCGTCCTTGGCTATGGGGTACTACCTGAGCTCAGTAATTGTATCAATAGTAAACGATATTACAGGTAACTATACGCACAGACCATGGCTATCTGGCAACAACATAAATCACTATCACCTGGAACGATTCTACTGGCTAATGTGTGTGCTAAGTGCTGTGAATTTCTTGCATTACCTTTTCTGGGCCAACTGGTATAAATATAGATCAAGTAGAAGTAGCTAGCAAAATCAATTTGCGCAGTCGATATAGCTAATGACTGGCCTTTATACCCCTGTTTATACCAGATGATAAACGGCTGCGCTAAGCAACACCTTGGATGTATATATAAAAGATCAATCGCTGGTTCTTCATCGCCGGCAAATACAAGTAATGACTGTTTCTCTTGTAATAGCGAGAAAGAAGCTTGTTCATTTTGCTCGAAGAAAACTAATTAAGCTACTCTTGTGAGTCTTGTCCGTTGGTAGCTAATTCTAATATGAGCAATTGTTTTCTTGAGAAGTTGCTCTGCAGGATCATCTACAGGAAACTTTTCTAAAGAAGGACCAATAGGATGGGCGACCTAGCTATTAAAGAACCAATGGTTACCGAAAATATTACAACAAAAAAAAATAAAGCATCATATAGTCCAAAAGAAATCTGAATACATCTCAAGAGTAGAACTCAATTCCACTGTAAGCAATCAAAGAGTAGACCACAAAATAACAAAACAGATTAGAATTAGTTTAAGGTGCAAAGTTTAATTGTCTTCTTCTTCATGTCAAGTTCCTCTACCGCCAAAACAAACCTATTCCAAGAATTGCCTGTCAACTTTATCTAATATACATTATGTAATGACAATCCAATAAGTTGTCAGCTATGGGGATGTAGCTCAGATGGTAGAGCGCTCGCTTAGCATGCGAGAGGTACGGGGATCGATACCCCGCATCTCCAAACATTTTTCTGGTAAGTTTCTTTTTCCATAGAAAGAAATTGATAACAACAGAAGAATTTTGGTTTCCAGTAGCATGACATATTCACTTCTTTTTTCATCCTTTCACCAGTTTCCTCCGTTCAGTCAAAGACGATGACCTTGTTCTTGAGGGTCTAAATGTTCACGGCGGAGATGCCTGTGCTTTCTAGGAGAAGGACCCACCTCCCATCTGTTGTGGTGGAGAAAAAGATTGCAAGCAGAGCAAAAGTAAAGAAAAAAGAATTGATTCTTGATCGGCATTTGAGGGGTTAGGGTCTGATGATTAATAAAAACAATGAGGATTTAAGAGGGTTTTTTAATTAGAGGAGAAAAGGACAGTTAACAGCTTTTTCGTCCTATGGGTCGGTGTTACATGCAAGGCTGAGTTCTATTTGGTTTATTTGCACTTTTATATCCTCCCTTAACAGTGATAATCCAAATGAATTCTTACCAAATCCTGTGTTCTTGCTGCTGCAATGGATTCAAATGCTAAAAGTTATAGCGGACATGCTATTTGGAGAAAGTTTTTGAAGTAAAATAAGGATTGGTAAGGCTATCCTTATATTTGAGATAAAGGCTTTCTTTTATGAAAAATAAAATATTTTTAAAATTTCAAAATCGACAAGAATCTCACATATACTTTAGATTTCCATCATCTTATAAATATAGTGTGAAGGAATAATGGTTTCTTTACTGCTAATATTGTTGAGGTACAATTCATGATAAATTAGATGTAAATTAGTTAGGCATGTTTATGAAGGTTTTTTTTTTTTTTCCATCAAAGCATACCTCAGCGCTTTTTTTTATTTGCGGTGTCATGCTGGTTCCTTTTAGAAACGGAGAAACCGAATTATTTTTCGACGATGTATGAGACCAATGGAAATGGATAGTGCTTCAGTTACAGTCAGCTTCTAAGACAATTGAGAATGCTAAGGAATCATTCTGGTTGGATCGGTGTGTCGAGCGATATAACGGAGGTTCGTGGATTGCTCATGACTAGCTTTACTGCTTCACTATAAAATTTCTTTATGTGGGAGCCTCAGCATGGGACAAGGATAGATTGTGTTTTTTATTTATTTTTATAAAAGAGAGGATCGTGTTTGTTAAGATTAGCCTTCAAGAATGTAATTAGATAAGAAATCAATGATTCGTTGCACGTCTTATAACAAAATAAATTTACACAATTTTATAGCTCATCTGACTTCCAATAGCAATAGGTACTGAATTCATAACTCGGGAGTCTTCTATATGACTGATGCTTAATGCCTTATATTTTTCCCCTTCTAATTATATATAGCCCAGCATCGAAACCCAGTGCAAAGAATTAAGCCCGATACTCCATCAGGTTAACAATAATAGCCGAGTAGCCGACACACACATCAATCCCCAAAATTATTTTATATATATATGGACTCTGACTATCACAAGAATTCATCACGTCAATATTATATTTCCCCATTTCTAACCTTTACAAGATGTAGGGTGTGCATTCAGCTCGGTTCAATTCTTCAATTATAACCGAAGAGTGCACACCCTAATGATCAATTGATGTACTCCATCCAGCAGCAAAGAAAACTTATGTCCTACGATTTAGAGGAACCAGCTCCAATTGATGTACTCCTTACAGCTATCCTCACCGCACCTACGCAGCTAAGCTGCCTCATCTCAGGGTTCAATTCATGCTTTTCCTGGTTCTTACACCCTTCTTCTATCTGGACCCCCACATAGTATGCTATCTGAACAGCCATAGACCAAGTAAGAAAAACAAGAATTGAACAAAGATACCACACCATTCAGTCTCATCATCTTTACATTAGAATCCAAACTATTGCAAAATAAAACAATCATGGAAGCAAGAACAAGACTGAACTACATGCCACGGTGCTTTTTTGCAGTCCATGATCAATAATAAGAACAAATCAACCATATTATCAAAATATAGAAACAGAACTATTCCCAAATTTTGAAAATCTATCATTCTCTGCTACTGACATCCAACTTACGGGAAAGCGGAAACCAATATGTTCATTTTCTAATATCAACAGCCTTTGGTATTTTTATTACAGAATCAATCTGAAGGAATCAGAAACAAAAGCAAGAGAACAATGTGTTGGTTATTCAATTTTATCTTCAATTCTATTTAAAAAAAAAAAATTAATGCCAAAGAGTTCATCAAAATGCTTATAAATAACCTCAACCCCAATAAGAATGCAAAATAGTCGACTTCCAAATTTCTCCTAAAATTATTAGGTAGTATTAAACATTTAACCGGTAGTCTCACATCAGTTTAACTCCTAGAATAGAACACTTCATTCACTCCTCTTGCCATCTGATGTACCTCCTACTCTTTGTCAACAAGCAAGGTCATTTCTACCCAAATCAAAATCCAAATGAACCCAATTGTTGACCTATTAATTATCTTGCGATAAAGTGTTTAGAAGAAGATGCGTAAACCTGTTACATTGCTTCCAACTTAAATTACAAGAATTACAGTTATCTTCAATGATAAATTTCTTCAACAAATTGCATTGTAATTCATTGACACAGTAATATAATAGCATTAACATTCTGAAACTAATAAGAACAGCTAAAACAAGCAGAAACCAAGGAATTTCCAATGAGCAAACTGCCAAACCTTGATGGGGTATTAATATGTTTCATAAACTTCCTGTGCTTGCAACCATAGAAATGGATATTAATTGTTTTCTCTATCTCTATGTATCATTGTGGATGACATCTTTCATCTTTCCACGGTATTTAAATTTGGACCACTATAAATGATGGATAGGTGCAACAATCATAGCCGATATATCAAGAAGGTTAGCTTAAACCACAAATATCCTGTGACTCTGAGAAACAGTATTTCATATATGTGACCATTAGAAGCACAAACACAACCAATTGTGAGGGGACTTGGGGGAGGGGGGGTAGGGTAGGGGAAGAAGCAACCAAGAAAGATGTTAAAATGGTTTGTGGTTGAGGTTGTCTGATACAGCTGAACTGGAATCATGTTCCAAGCCAAGAAACTGAAACAAAAGGTTACAAAAAGAACCTGGTGAATTTTTGTTTCCCAAAATCAGCACATTGACATGATATCCCCCATAGTCAAATAAAGATAATATGCTCCAGAACAGTAAAACCATTTGATCTCAATATGGGATTTAAGATCACCATTTATATTTTCAACCCCACAACTAAGAGAAGAATCAAATTGGGTCTGAGTCTACCATAAAAAAGTTTATAATTAACCAAACCGGTCTCTACTATTATATTTTCTCCCCCCCATTTTCTCTCTTAATCCCTTCTACCTGTATCTCCCAAGCTTTCTGCCAAAGATGTCCTCGAAAGTCAACATCACCATCTAATATTAAATATTTGGCTTCTTTTGCTTGCTGGGTAAATAAGAATGTTCTACCCTTTTATGCAAAAGAGTCTGATTCATACAACAAATAAGGAAAGGAGTTTGGTGGACAAAGATACATGTTGCATCTGCAGTCCACCATTCTGTCTTTTCTCACTGCTGATATCAGAGCTTTACCATTGGTATTAGAAACAAATCCAAGGCCTTCTTGATCACCCAATTCACCCAAAAACTGCAAGTTAGATCATTGTATTGTTAATCTGAATGATAAAACATGCTGAGATTTCTTTACCAGCATTTGGAAAATTATGAACTGACTTCAAGCTAGAAATTGAAAAAAAAAAAAGAGATAGGTGATTTTGATGATGATTTTATGGGCTATCTTTGAGAGAGACAGACAAAGAAAGAGGGAGATGGATGGGGTAACAGGGTAGAAAGGGGGCAGCAACAGAATTGCGAAAGGAAGACAATGAGAAAAGTGATGTATTCTTCTACTTCAGTTATGAGGTTGAGGGTTTAGCGCAAATGCTTTCCCACTCTATTGAAAAGCCATGTTTTTAAAATAATCACCTTTAGCTGCAAGTACAACAACCTCATAAACGTTTAGATTTTCTAAACACATCTTGTCCACAAACACAGAAAATGATTCAACACAACCCATTTCCCAATTCAGAATATTAACAGAAGCAGATTGACCTTCTATTTTTTTGCATACAACCAACAAAATCGTGCATAGAGAAACAGATTGACAGAAATGAAAATACAGATTGCAATCTCTATCCTCCTTAAGAATTCTCTCGGAATTAGGATTTTGTGCTACTTGCAATGCCTGAAATCCTAGTGTGTAAGAAGGTTTCCCTACACTTGACTAAACTGTCATTCTAAACTGTTTCCATGACATGTTGACAACCAAATACAAGAGCCGAATCGAAGTTTAATGTCCATAGCAAAAATGACTTATCCGTATCTAACAATCATATGAAAAGGTCAAATAAAACGAAGTGCAACGTTGACTAGAGCTAGTAAAACGAAATGAACTGTTATTTTTCACTGCTCTGAATCAGGCTGCATTCTAGTTCAACAGCAAAAGGATATAAATCCATCATATTATCAACAACGAAAAATATGAACGATAATAAGAGAAGTTTATGCATGCAGATTACCTTGCCTGTAGCATTACGGACAGGTGATATGTGAAGAAGGTTCCAAAATGTACTCTTATTCTTCCTAGTAAAAGAGGAAAATCACTATTGAGAACTGTGAATAAAACTCCATTTCCATCGAACACATTGGAAGAATAGTTAAAAGTATCAACCTGTAATTTAATATACGTACTGTGCATGCTTGTTCAGTTTGAATGCTTCCTTTTATCTGGAAAAAGAAAAAAAAAAGCAATAAAAGTTCAGTGAAGAAACCCATATTCAGAGTCACAACAAAGGCATGAACATAATAAAACTAGACGTAAAAGGAAAACTTGAAGTTTTTACCTTCGAAAGAACCGATGAATTGGTTTCAACTCCACTTAAAAACCTACAATTGCGCCCCAACACTTCATCCCTAGCATAACCTACCGGCATAAAAAAATGGCACAAGTAGCTGAGCAATTTCACATTGTTCAAGGAAATCTGCGTCAACCAATGAAATTAAGCACGAAAAATGACGCATTTGAGAAGCATCAAAATCATAACAGCACTGGGCACCTGTCAATTTCAAGAAGGCATCACTTGCATAAACTATAGGCATATCAGGCAAGTGTGGATCTGTCCTGCAAATGCGAAAATGCATATATGTGGCCAAAAACACAGAGCAGAAGCATTAGCGATCTCGTAAAGATAAAATCATTATGCAGAAAAGAACACGCGTATATACAGGAATCTGAAACAACTCACAATACAAAGCTTTGTTTGATTCTACCAAGAGATATAGTTAAAGATGAGCTGATAAGGGTTGGTCCAGGTAAGCTGCATCTTTTTCCACACACCAATTTGCCAGTTGACTCGCTGTACTGAGTTAGTACAGACAAGATATTGTTAATGGCTGATGCTGCTCTGCGCTTCTCTGTGTCGCTAGCTTCACATGTGTCGTCGATATTTAATCCTGCAACATTCAAACCTATGAACAAACAAAGCACCAATCACAAGTAGCAAGCACATATTCATAACGAAACCAACTGAGAGCTTGAAATAGAGACCTCTAGTATCCGAATCCAACGCCAAAACCCGACCCATATCCACCAAAGAATCCGAACGGACCTCCCTCCTACACGAACCGAACACAATCTCCCTAAATCCTGGGCTTTCCTCACTCAAACTAGACCCATTTAGCCTCTCTCTACCCCAAATCGGCACCTGAACCGCAACGAAGTGAACGACCCTGCCATCCTCCTTCCCAAAAACAGGGCACATGTGAAACAGAATCCAAAACGGCGTGCCGTCTTTGCGATAATTCAACAAAGTGATCTGCAGAGCCCTCTCCTCCCGAATCGCCTCGCGGATCTCCATAACTGACCTGGAGTTAGTCTTAGGACCCTGAAAAATCCTTCCATTTCGGCCGATAACCTCGTCCATAGAATAGCCAGACATCTTTAAAAAATAACTGCTGGCATAAACGATCGGGTGGCCGAAGATGTAAGGATCGGTGATGGTAAAACATTCAGGCAATTCATCAAGAGCTTCTCGTGCCCATATAGAGTAACAGGTATTAAGCGATTGTTCAATCAAAGCCAAGTGTGAATCCATTTGGATTGGTCCCTACGAAATCGTGTATCCTTGCTTTGAGAATCAGCCCCAATCCCATGTGGCACAGCTAAATCAAATAGCGAATCAGGCTCGAAAACAGGTTAAAGATGGAGGAAGTAAAATTCGGAGTTGAATAAAAGAATCGGAGAAAGAGGAAGAGAGAATGGTTTTGAAATTACATAGATTGTGTAACAGTAAAGAAGAGATGGAGAAAAATATCTGGGCGAATGAACACGGATGACTCAGACATACACGTCAATCCTTGTTTGCGCTTTGTAGTAGACACATAAAATCTTCCTCCTTTCCCTTCCCTGTGTGCGACGATAAATGAGAGGCTGCTAATCATGTTCAAGAACTTTGATTGCAACTTGGGACGGCTACTGTCCAGTCATACTCATACTGACTCTACTCCACCTCAAACCTATTATTATCTTTTTTTCTTAATTCTAATTTATCTATAAAATATTTAATAAATTTTAAAATAATCTAATATCAATAATATCAACCGCTCAAGGGTGAAATTTATAAATAATAATAATAATAATAATAATAATAATAATAATGAAGTTGAACATGGATGGAAACTAAATGTGGGTCCCGAAGCCGGAATGCGAAAAGCAGATCCTGCATGCATAAATGTAGAAAGGCAGGAAGTGAGCCTCCAACGGGAATTGTTGTAACTTGTGTTGTGTGGTCCCCAGTCAGCTCTTTCCAGCTTTGTTGTATCTGTTATGGGTTCAGCATATCAGGGTGCTACTTCAAATCTGTGGTATAATTCTATGATTAGTTGTTATTTAAGTATAATACTGTTGGTTGATAATGACGATTCTTCTTTTATTAAAATTGAACGCAAAAAATAATAGATTATCGAGGTGTAAAAATTAAGACTTAACGATTAGGAAGAAACCGTCACCGCCAACTCAGTTGCATTTCGGTGGGCCCAGATATCACCGCTGGATTAGATCGTGTTCTCTAAATTGAACGGTCAAGATCATATGAAAGCCCGACAACGAAAATACGGGAAAACCGAGGCTGATTCTTATCCGCCAAGCGTCGTCCTGTAGGGTCCATTTTCTATGAGAGCTTATTGTTTACGACTCTAAAACATATATATACAACGTTATATAAATATATGTTCATTTTTAATTTAGTTTTTTTTTTTATTTCTTTCCATTTATATATTATTTTCTTTATTTATTGATATACTTTACTTAATACGTAAAATAATTTAATTACACGTGGTGCTTAATTTTTAAAATAATATGATGAAGATGTATATAATAAAATAAACAAAAATTATTGTTTAAATTATGTTTTTATATAAACAATTTGATATATATATACACTTTTATAGGAAATAATAAGAGATAGTATTTCATGACATCAAATATAAAGAATTTTATTTAAAAATATAGTAATTTTAAAATCATTTCCCATCAATTATATAAATAAATAAACATAGTATGAATAAAATTCTTTCTCCTTTTGACTCGACCTATTATTTCAAAGCATTTTAATATGAACAATGGAAATTTTGAATATTTAAAACAAAAAAAATTATAAAGTGATAAATAAAAATTGAAAATACGTATTTATACTATTTTTTGGGGATTTATAGAAGAACGTACAAGAATATAAATGTGTGCAACAATGCAATTTAGTGCTTGGCGTATCCAAGCCTGCACGGGCTTAGCACGGTTGGTACTCGGATGGTAGAGTTGGTATCAAGGATCCAAGTTTCGAGTCCTGGCAGCGGCAGTGTGGGAGTTTCATCCTCTGGGTGGGCTCCTTATGCGCACCAGGCCCCTGGACCTCCCATCTAAGAGGCTGCCGTGTACCGTGATTTACCTCCCCTCTTACACTGTCGGGCCGGGGTGAAGGGGGCCCCTTAGGGTTGGGGGTTATCAACCTTTTTGGTACCAAAGTGCTTGGCGTATCCAAATTCACGTGATATGCATCGCCGTTTATGGACGTGTCTTTTCACTGATTCATACAGTTGCAGTTGGGGAATCTTTGCTATTTTGCTTTGTCTCAGCTCAAGGGTCCACTATTTTAGCTCCATAAATATTTGGGAAATTTCTATGAGATGTCTATACTTAAAAAAAATCAATTATTTATTAATTTAAATCTATTATGCTAAAATGTTTCGGTATTTGTAAAATTAAAAATTTTATTATTATTTTATAAAAAATAATTAATCATAATAAATATTTATTCTCCTAAAAATCCTTACAAACAAGCAGCTAGCTTTTGAATTCCTAAATATTAACCTTTAAATTAATTTTACACGTGTCGTTAATATAAAGTAATAAATTTTGTTCTGTTAAATATCAATAATTAATAAAAAAAAATGAGAGAGGAGGCTACGAAATAGTACATCTGCTTTGGTTTACAGCGTAGGGCGACCCTTAACTTTATCTAAATGAAAATCTTCATTTATTTAAAAAAAAAAAAAAGAAAAGAAAAAGAATGGGGTAAGAATAGAAAAGAAAACCGCACAGTTAAGTTCTAAAAATGTGAAAAATGTAAGAAACAATTATGATGTATTATTTTTCAGCTTTTATTTTTAAGATAAAGAATACAAATGCCTAAGAGAGTCATATCTATACTTATTTAACTGAAATGCGCCTGCGGCAATTCTAATTGGTTGGTATTACATCATTGGATGCAACTGGATTTTTTTAAGAAATTTTCACAAAATTCTGAACTCCTACAGAGGCTTGGGGTTAAGATGGTCGGAGAGCATTTGGACTTCAACTGATAAATTTAGGCCATCAACTGTAAAAAGAATGTCGTAAAAAATTACATACATATTTTAGATTGAACTGTTCATTCAAACCTTTTAAGACTTTAATCTCTCCCTCTGATGCAGTCTAGCTTTAATCCCTTTCTCTCTTCTAAAAGAAACAGCCAGAAACGGCAAATCCATTACTATTACCAGGAGAACAATATAAGCATAAATATTAATATTAAGGGCATACTTGAACCAGAATTGTGCTGTTTATATTCACAAACAGATATTGGTCTCGGTATATATATTTCTTAAACTACGTATCTGCTGAGGGGATCAGAAATATGTTAACTCCTCAAAAACTTGTGGTACATTCAACAGGACCACCCTCCCTCGGTTTTATATATATATATATATATATAATTATAGGCTGAGAAAGGAAAAATGACACGAAAAAACAAAGAAGAAACATCTGCCCCACCCGAGCTTTCACATCTATCCATGAAGAAAATTGCCATTGATCATTTGCTTCATTTCTGCACAGCCTGTCGCTTTGAAAAGTGAGGGGAAAGCTTCTTCTCCAACTCCAACAAACTGAACAATTTCACATATATAGCCAGTGAAGGAACATCAAATTTGAAAAATGCTAGGATGAAAACAAATTACCAAAGAAAACATATTCACTTACATCTGGAATTTTTGAAGCGCCTCATTTCGTTTGGCCAAGTACAAGTCACTATCCTTGGGTATATTATTTGAAGGATTGCCTGAGAAATACATCACATGATGAAATACAACAAAAACGTGCTAGGAATAAAGCAACATACATTTTTTAATGCAGATCTGTATACCAAACCACCATTCATGTATTCTACATCCCTGCAAATCATTTGAATCAAGTCTGCTCTTACATTTATATCAACTAGATTCATCTCCCCACTTGCTTAATGCTTATACAAGATTTAAGTAAAACATGAAAATAACTCCCATTTTATTTTTTTTTTGCCATATTACCTGATGGATCAATTTTATGTGATGGGTCAATTTTATGTAATGGAGCATTTTACAAGATGGATTTTTGTATTTGGAAGCTCAGCAAAAAAGAATAATCTTCCATTTTCATAACTGCATAAAAAAAATCTAAGAATCTCTGACAGGTACATACTTGGAAGAGATGATAGTTCCTTGGTTTCAACAACCTTGTGAACTTTGGGAGAGGTTGGTTTGTCGGGCTGCTGCAATCCCTGTTCAAGTCAATAAGCCATATAAACAAGTAACCACTACAAATAGAATATAAATACCATGGTCAAGCGATATTTGTAATTTAATGCAAGTAACTAAAAACAGTGACAGAAAAAGCTTCTTAAAATTCATAAAAGCCTGTCATGGGAGTCAAACGCATTTCTCCAATATTCTCCTTTAAAATTCACTCCACATCTTATATACTCAACTACCTAAGACGAATGGCGTTTCTTTGACCTACCTATTCCTTTCCCTCTTCAAGTGAAACTGCTTGCAATTCAAAATTTAAACTATCAAGTTCAGAAAATTTTGCCATCATTACAAGCCAATGTAAGCTCAGTAGTTAGGACCTGCATATCTATTCCCATGTTTCAGGCACCAGATAGGTCACTAGTAGATTCTTAAAGAGAGGGTAGAAATGAGAAGAATCTTACCTTCTTCCTTTCCCTCCTCTTTAGTATCTTCATATGACACTTTTTAATGTAGTGCATCAAATGGTATCGGGAATGTCTGGAGCACAGTTGTTCTTTAACCTCTGGATTTTCAGTTAACCAGTCAGAAATATCTTTAGACTTGACCACCTCATCTTTATCTAAAGATTCCAACCAGGAATAAACAGGTAGCCATTGATCCGTCCGTTGAAATCGAGCATGAGGAAGATCAGCCTGATTCAGTTTTGTTGCCTGCTTAAAAGATAGAAATCAATCTGAATATAGTGCATGGGAAAGGACAGAAATAAAGGGTATACAAACTTTATTTCACAAAAGCGAACGCCCATCATCCATTATTAAGGAATTCCACCTTATCTTTGCCTGATCCCTTTTACAGTAGAGTTAGTTGCTTCTTACACATCCTTAATCAAATAGCCAACAAGTGCAACAAAATTAACAGCAGTTCCAAAGGTTTTTTCTTGCTCCAACAACAATGCATTGCAGCCAATTAGCTCTAAATGTATAATTATAGCCCTTTGAGCATCAACATATCAATTCAAATGCATTTCTCTATCTTATAAATTGCACATACTCAGACTATCATGGGAATTCCTCAATTGGATGTCTATAGGAAATTTAATCAAAATCTCAAAATAGGCTAACCAGATTCCGATTGTAGTAAAGATACCTGATCGGGCAACCTCATATAGTTCTGAATAGCAAGAAGGCGATCAATGAGGTCGGCACGGGGCATGGACTGTAGGTCCGCCGGTAAAGAGCCACGGTTAGAGTCGATCCAAGCCTCGACCTCGGTGGTGCTCACGGCTTTAGCCTCTGGGAATGCGCTGAGCCAAGCTCGTGCCATGGTCTCCCATTCTTGGGATTGATTAGGGGTTTGATCGCTGGGCCTGCGGTCGTCCTTTAGGGTTTGTTCATTTGAGTTCGACATTTTAGTTATTTTTTGCGTGCCGCGACGATTGTCTTATTGATCAGCGTTGCAGCTGCGCAGGTTGTCAAAATTTCCACTTAAACATAGAAAACGATGTCGTCTTTCTTCCAACATCTGTTTTTATTATTGAATTTCACGCATGAATTTTAAACTTGATTGCTTACACGAAAATTAGAATATAAAACCCTTGGCTATAATCATTATAAAAATAAATTTTAAATTATTAATAGATCCACCTATCAAATAAAAATAGGTATCAATCTTAATTAATTTTCCATATCAATTTTTTCTTTTTCATTTATTTATATAGTCATTAATTTATTTTCATCATCTATGTCTATTTTTTTATTTTCTTTCCTTGCTTATATAACTCTTACTCATTAATTTTGTATAAAAAACGTTATAGCCAAAGTTGAATAATAAAATGAGAAATGATAAGCCCGATTTGTTTTTTTTATTTTTTATTTTTGTGTGTGTGATAATATAGCTAAGAAAGTAAAATATATTAACATTAAATCCATCCATTAAAATATAAAATATAACGAGTAATCCGAAATTTTATATTTTTGTATAATGGAGGATATTGCTTTCAAATGAAAAAACTTGTTGGGCTTTGGAACGTGTGTTCGAGATTTGCTTGAACAGAGAATGGCTTTTATTTCGGGTGAAGAAACCGAAACTCTTTCAAGCCCGGAAGGTGAAGCTGCATCAACCGCTGCTACTCGCATGTCTTTGCTCTGATTAGCGGATCTCTCATATTTCAGGCCAATTGCCGGTCTGATCTCCGATCAGGTAACACTTGCCTTCATTTCAAGAAGATTTAATTACCACAATCTCGGATAGGATCCAAAAAAATATGTCGAATCACCAATCACCCATCCCCAAGCGTGTTTCTTACTGATTTATACTCTCGTATGTTTTTTTGTTTCACCTATTTCTACGTGTTTTTCGTTTTCAATTCAATCCAAAATCTTTTGTAAATATATGATTTCCAAGTCGTCAGATTGTAGTGCAATGGCTGTATGCTAGTTTGTTGAACTTTTGAAAGTGAACTTTTCAATGGTTTAGTTTCACATGAGTAGGATGAAGTTAAGGATGTTGTTCTGGATCATTGTTTCGATGGCTTTCATAATCACATCACGTCTCATTATATTTTGCATTGTTGTTCAAGTTAGTGAAGTACATGCTCTTTATATAGCAGGCATCAGAATTCTGCCCCCCTTCCTTGCTTCCTCTATTTCCCCCTCATCCAACAAGGCGTATGCCCAAACGTCTTGCCTTTTCATGTCATAGCTAATTGGCACACATCCAATGGTAAATTCTAATATGCAGATACTCTTCCCAGGACAATGAATTTTCTGCAGCGGTATACTAACCACACTGTGGTGACTGAACAAGTTCCTGCACAGAAACCTCCTACAGACACGAGTTATGCTTCAAAACCAACCACAACTCTGGAGGGTCTTATAGCTGAAGATCCATTCCCCCAATCTCCTACAGGTGAAGGTTGTGATGCAGAGGCTCAGGGAATTGGAGATGAAAATGCCAATGTTGGTGGTGTGAACACTAAAAATTGCTCTCATGCTGTGGAGAACCACTCAGATGTTTCTGAAGAAGAAGGATGGATTGCTATTCCACATGGTACTCCTTGATGTTAGTTAGCTTGTCTACATTGATTCATCAGTAGCACATATAAGTGCATGCACAGACATTCATCTTATTGCTTTATGAGAGTATTGAAAGGTTTTTTTATCCATCTTTTTCTGGTTAATGGTTGTAGTAGGATTATCATAAATTGAACCTTTATCTAGGCTTTATGTTGTAACTCAACAATACTACGTTTAGCATTTTTTCTCTGCTTTATATTGGAAAGAGCACTTTAGCTGGAGCCTAATTCTCGTATTAAATCCAGGTACCTTTATTAGGTCAATGCATATGGTAAATTTCCTTATTGTGTGTGGCTGTGTGCACAAAGCATGAACAACTAAAATAAGAGGTTGTTGAGGGGCGTGTGAAACATGCAACTAGTGTTTTTGGTGCAGATGTGATATTTATGGCAGATAACTGTCCTCTTACTTACAGAAACGACTTATAATGAGTCTGAGATTGCTAGGATTCCTGAATTTTCAATGTTATTTCTATTTTCTAGGAGGATTGATGGACATGTTGAGTGGGATTTCCTGGATTATGTGTTAGGTCCTTGGTGAACCTCACTGTTACATTAAAATGAGATCTTAATCTGAAGTATGTGGATGAGTTAAGCAGTGAAGTCCCTTTTCTCTTATCCCTTTTATCAGTGCTGGTTACATGATAAGTTTGTTCCTTATCTGGAGAGCTTTTTCTATAGTAGTTTTCGGTTGCTTTATCTTGGAGAGTAATTTTTTCTCTGAAATCAATATGAAAAGTAGTGTCTTTGGAAGAATATCTGTGAATGACAGTAAGCTTCAGTAGTTTGCTAAACATTTGGGATTTAGATTTAGTGTAAGTTTTCTACCAGGTCACAGTGTGTTGACTCTTGATTACTGGTCTTATCAACTGTTTAGGAGTGGATTATGTGTGGAGAAGCTGAGGATGAGTAGTGTGTTATCCAGACTAGCTGATGGAATCTTGCCAAATTAATCCCTTATTCAAAGTGATTTGCTAAAATTCCATGAAGGTTATGGTCTATATACAACTGATGAAGAATAAAATTGTATGGAAATAGATATGGTGTAAATTTCATAAGCAAATAAATAAATTTGCCGGTATGTACTTTATTTTGCCTGTTGTACAAAAGTTTATTCAGTTACAAGCAGGGTTTCCGGTTTCGAGTTATGGAAACTGAATTATCACAAATTTTGAGGTTGGCCATGCAGTAATGTGATTATTTTAAGAAATTGTGAAGTCCCATTCCTCGGTCATTTTGGCAATTTTTAATCAAATAATGAAGACATGTGAGAATTGAGGAACGTTTAGGCTTGGTATCTGAATGGAGTGCAGTTTGGGTTAGTTGATGTTGCAATTGATGTTGGTGACCTCCTCTTTGCTTTGTGAGAAGGGGCAAATAGAATGATCTATGCATTGTCCCTGAAGCAAATATTTAATACAATGTCAATGGGATTGGTTCCGCCTAGTTACAAAATCAGACACGAATGCTTGTGACTAATTTCAAGAGTTTTATTTACCCTCTCACATCTTGATCAAAGTGCCCCTTCTACTCTCCCTAGTCCCAACTCATTTTGTGGAATTATTTTTTCCATTCCTAAGTTCTGTGTGTACTTCCTTCAGAAATTATTTTCACCTAGTTTTTTTTTTCTTTTTGTGATCTTAATGCTTTATCAGAAACTTTCCACATGGTTTGATACTTTATTATGGTGTTTAAGCTTGATATGTTTTTGCAGGGAAGCTTCCTGATGGTTGGAATAATGCTCCAGATATACACTCATTACGCTCACTGGATCGATCATTTGTTTTTCCTGGTGCCTATCTTATAGTCTCTTGGTTCTTCCAGTTCTTGACATGCATCAGTATTTACATGCTGGAGATATTGTGTTAATTGTATGATACATGAACTCTATTTCCATTCCAGGTGAGCAAGTTCATGTCCTGGCATGTTTGTCAGCATATAAGCAGGATACAGAAATTATTACTCCGTTTAAAGTTGCTGCAGTCATGTCTAAAAATGGCATAGGACAAAACCCTGAAAGTCAAAATGGGAATGTGAAAGAAGGAAGTGTTTTGGTGTCTGGAGAAGGGGAATTGAGTACTGATGGTCAAGCAATAGACCAAGATGGGAATAAGCCATCAAAAAAGGAGATTGATCCACAAAAGGATATCTCTGCCAGTGAATCCATTCTCAGAATGGAAGATCACAAAAGACAAACTGAAGCCTTATTGCAAAGATTTAGAAACTCTCACTTTTTTGTTAGGATTGCAGAGTCAGGAGAGCCACTTTGGTCAAAAAGGGGTGCTCCTGAAATGGATGATCAGAGCTCCAGTCAAGATGAAACCAAAAAAACTGCAAATAATATGTCTCGACTTGGTGCTCTTATTGATAGAGGAGATTTTAATGCCCATGTCTCTGGTGGAGCGGCAAGAAATACTGTTAATTGTTTCTCTCTCTCTAATGGAGACATAGTGGTATGTGTCTGAGACCACTATGTTCTTCACATTATAGCTTTCACCTAGAGATGTAATGCTCTTGCACTGAAAACTTTTCCCTTCATTTTGGAAGTTCTAGTTTGTGTCATCCGGTAGAAAACATACGTTTAGTGTTGCTGCTACATAATATATTCTTATTTTGTTATATAGTTTTATGTTAAAAATTATGAACTCTTAAATTAAAGATTACTATTATCATGGTGCTGTATTGAATGTCCCATTTAAATTTGATAAAAAATAATTAAATAATAAAAACAGAATGTGTTAAATTAAAATTTCATAATATATTCCAATATAAATGTCATAATTTAACAACTCTAATTAGAGATGTAATTTTTTTAGAAAAAAAAAGAAAAGAAAAGAATGGCTGGTGGAAAAACTAGGTACAGGTTTTATATGCACTTTTTGCAGTAAAATTGAAGTGGATTACATTTTGAAGATATAAGGTCTAACAACTCTCTAGAAAAAGAATTGATCAAATTGATTGATCATAACAATCAGTTCTTCTAATCAGAACACGATTCAGGCATATTATTCATCCCATAGATTCAATTCACTAATATGGGGAATTGAATCACTAATATGGGGAATTGAATCGAGAAGCATGAGATTATAAAGTACATTCACCCCATGGATTCGAATCACTATGATGCGGAATTGAACTGAACCATATGGCATCAATTGGGAATTTGAGATTTGTATAACCGTGATCTTTGTATGTATACTGAGAAGGTATATAGATAGGAGATATTGTAGATTTAGCAGGTCACTTCAGTATATCCTATGACAGTATGATGCTTTTCTTTGTTCATTTTAACCAATTATTCAGGCAACTGATTATCATTCTATTTCTTTGTTTGGAAGCATTCAGGTACTATTGCAAGTTAATATTGGTGTTAATTTTATCAGAGATCCTGTCATTGAGATTCTTCAATTTGAGAAAAATCACAAGGTACATCTGTCTACTGCGAACCGGGACAACTTAAATGGCGTGAACTATGACCCCTGTGGTGAATTGTTAAAATGGTTGCTTCCTTTGGATAACACTATTCCTCCTCCAGCTCGTTCTTTATCTCCTCCTCGATTAGCTTCTGGTTCAGGAGTTGGCAGGGCTTCTCAAAAGTCTAGTGCTTCTGGTTCTCAGCTCTTCTCTCATTTTAGAAGTTACTCGATGTCATCATTGCCTCAAAATACTGCATCATCTCCTCAGCCTGTTAAAGTCCATATCCAAAGCTCTAAGCCCAGCTTTGACATTGGAGACTGGAGCCAGTACTCATCTCGGAAATTATGGAAAAATAAAAGAACAGGGTGTGAAGGCCTGTTATCTTTCCGAGGTGTATCACTAGAGCAAGAGAGATTTTCTGTTCGTTGTGGGTTGGAAGGAATCTACATTCCAGGAAGGAGGTGGTCAAGGAAACTCGAAATCATTCAACCAGTAGAAATCTATTCTTTTTCTGCTGATTGCAACACAGATGACCTTCTCTGTGTCCAGATAAAGGTCTGCATTTTATTATTTTTTCATCAATTTGTATGTCATATGTACCCAGTACGCTCTCCCCTCCGAGAGTCATACGATATGTCTGATTCATCAGTTTAGATGCTCATTAGAGTATTATTAGTGTTTGCCGATTCTTAATGCATCAAGTTGCTTTGCAGAATATTTCTCCGAAAAGTAATCCTGATATTGTGGTATATATAGATGCCATAACAATTGTTTTTGAGGAGGCTTCGAAGACTGGATCTCCTTCGTCATTACCAATTGCATGCATTGAAGCTGGAAATAACCACAGCTTACCAAATCTAGCCCTCAGGTTGTTGTCCCCTCTAGGTATCTTAATGTACTCTTATATATTAGTTGGTATACTGCTTTTACTCTGGTTAATTCAGTTGTTGTATTTTTTGGTGGTTTATGCCATATGTTTGTTAATATTATGCACATGAGTTGTATATTACTTGTTCAGGTGCTTCTAACACAGCTAGAGTAAGATTAGGTTAAAAAGAGAATTTTTTGTGATGTAAATTTTTTGTAGTCGAAGCAATCCCTTTGTTACATGCATGAGAAATAAGGACATTATTGATATTTTCTTGCATTTTATATTTGTTTGCAGATCTGATTGCGATATCAATGTCAACTATCTAGGATTTTGTGAAAGCCTGTTCTTGCACTGTTAACATGTGTATTGCAAGCCAATTACTTTCCTATTCATGGTTTAATGTTTTAGGGAGGACAAAAAGGAAGATGGGGAATATAATCACTGTACTGAATCCTTTATCCTATTAAATAAATTACCTTGGAGAATAATTAGGATTATTAATCTTTTAACATTGCTTATATCGTGATTTTGTTAGGAGCCAGCCTACACCAACATTAGAATGTTTTGACAATTCATTCATCTATAAAATCTCCTTTATGCTCTTCTGTTTGTTCACCTTGTTTGACAAGACAAATATTATATATATATTTAAGAAGAAAACCTACAAGCTTTTTGCCACCTGTGTTTTTTATGTAGAGAAGCAAAAGAAAAAGAGAAAAAGCAGAGGATATAGGATCTATGGAGTGGTGAGTGAAATGAAGGAATGATTTTTATTTGTTCTTGTTATTTATGAAAACGATCTGTTTAAGATTGCATTATCCGAAATGTATTGTGTACATCGGATTTTTCTCCACATTAGTATATTTTTTCATAAATGCGTAGATAAAGTCTTAAATGTAGTTACTGGTTTATTTTTTTTAAAAAAGAAACTATAATTGCTGGTTTCTAGTGGTTATTGTGAATGAAAAGAATCTCTATTTAGTTTTAGGTTGGTGAGACAATAACATCTGTAACAATCTGTGAGTCTCTGTGTGGCAGGAGGGGTGAAGAGCACTCTTTTATCCTTAAACCAGCATGTTCTATGCATAAGAATCTTAAAGTTCATGGTGAAAGAATTTCCCTATCTGCAAGTTCTCGTCTTGCATCAAATAACATTGAAGGAAGGATGAGTGTTTTAGATACTGATAAATATGCAATTATGGTATCTTGTCGATGCAACTACACTGGTAAGCATGTATTCTTTGTTTAGATTATCATTTATGCTATTTTCAACTGTTTCTATTCTAAATTTGTTTTTTGATTTTTTGCATTAAATGAAGAATCGAGGTTGTTTTTCAAGCAGCCAACCAGTTGGCGACCACGAATCTTAAGGGATCTTATGATATCTGTTGCATCAGAGATGTCTGGAAAATCTACTGAACCTAGTCAAAGAGCCTCTCAGCTTCCAGTTCAGGTTACTCTTGTTCTGTGTTTTATTTTCTGTTATGTATCATTTATTTTAGTTTGGTTTTGAGGTACTCAATTTTTTCCTTGAAATTGTCAGGTCTTAACCCTCCAGGCATCAAATTTGACATCTGATGATCTAACTATGACAGTTCTTGCTCCTGCTTCATTTACTTCTCCGCCTTCAGTGGGGTCCTTGAGTTCACCGGTAGCACCAATGGGTCCATTTGTTAGTTTGATTGAGTCTACAGGTAGACAAAATGGGGAGAGACATGGCGCTGCAATACAGAGGCTGAGCTCTGTGGCATCATCAGAGAATCCAAAACAGAGTGGCAATGTTATTCACTCTGTTTCTTTTAATGAGCAATCTTCTCCCATATCTGACATTATTTCTAGTAACGGTTTGGGTTGCACACACCTGTGGCTCCAGAGTAGAGTTCCGTTAGGGTAATTCAAAACTTCCTTTTTCTATTTTTTTTCCCTTTTAAGTTTCTGTTTGAACAGCAAATCACAATGCGTGGTTGCATCAGATGTGTTCCTGCTCAATCAACAGCTACCATCAAGCTTGAGCTACTTCCATTGACTGATGGCATAATTACACTGGACACATTACAGGTTGATGTTAAGGAGAAAGGTATCTCTTTCCAGAATCTATCATCTGATTTCTTAAGTTGGAAACTATAGTTTGATTATAAACTAGTTCTGGCCTCCTTTTAGGATAGAGGACCAGGTCTTTTTTTCATCAATTAGTATAATCTCTCTTTCGTTCATTTTCTGTTAGCGCCCTTTCCCATAATTGCAGGCATAGGCATAGTTAAGTATCTCATCCAAAAAGACTTTGTTTGCACGGTAGCTAGACTCTGAAGTTGTTGCATTGAGCCCATTAACTAATGATAGCTTATGTCCCATGGTAATGCAGTAAGGAAAACTAGATTTAGAATTATTTTGATATAGATCGTTCATTTTGAAGTTAAGATCTTTAATTCAGATTTTCTAGTACTATTTATTTAGAAATTCTATTGATTGTTAGGGATGTTTAATAACTTATAATAGGTTTAGAATTTCTAATTACTATTGCTTTACGATTTCCTATTTTGGGATTTCTGATCCTAGTAGCAGTAGGATTAGTTATTAGTTATAAGCACCAATGTAGTTTAGGTATTTTCCTTCTTTCTTTTGGTAGCAGTAAACTAGTACTTTTCTAGAGGTTTGTTATTTGATAATTGAGAAATTAATAAATTCTGAGTCGTTTCTTTTTGTTGAGTATTGTACTGCTGCTGTTCAACATTAATTTTGGTATCAAACAGGTTTGGTGAGAATTCTGAACCTCTTGACCACAGAGTGATTTACACAATCCATCCCTTGATTTTATTTGTCATTACACTAAAATCTTCCATCTTTAATTTGTCACACAAAGTTCCTTATCTTTAAAAACGTTGCAAAAACAAATATCAAGCCATTTGCTGTTCATTTAGTTGGTAGAACTGATACATGGCAATAGCGCAGTGTAAAAATAAGAAATTAAGAAAAATCAAATGTGTCTCCATAAAAACATTAATGATATTCTCTCTCCTTACATGCTTCAATTGTTTTTAATTTTAATTTTTACAGTTTAATACTTTTACATATCAATTCCTGATAAAGGAATGGAAAATAACCTGAGGGATTTTTGTGTAATACTTTTAAAGCGATTTTACGGTAATAAGTTAAAGATAAGACTGAAGGATAATAAACTTCAAAGTTGAGGGACTATTGGTAAAAATTACCTCTTGAACGCATAGTTTTCACCATCTGCCTGTTGTTTTCTTGGTTTTTCTTTTCATTAAAAATAATGTGGATCATCAATGCAATGCGGCTTTAGCTTCGATGCAATAATGCTTGTGGACAAGCAAACAGAAGAAACGTGCATTTTGTGTTCATGACTAGATAATTATTTAATATTGGTGCTAAGGTTGAAGCTATCTTGCATTATCGTTGCTGCAAGTATTTTGAATATTATCTTATTCTGCATGGATGGCTCTTGCACACAAATATGCACAAACATCCAATAGCTCGCAGTCTTCAGCATGAAAGTTGATGTATTTGGTCCGGCCACATTACTTTCATGGCCTTAGCAGGCAAATGTATTAAATGGGTGAAGCTGTGTGTATGCTGTTCTATTGGGTTTTTTGTGGTAACCTATTTGTTCAAAGAAGTTCTGCATCCCTATGAAATAGTGCAAGCTCTGTGCATCTTTTTGGTTCCTTACTTCACATCATTAATGCATGTTTTCTGATAAATAGCCAGGCAACAGCTTGAGTTGTTTTGAGTAACTATTTTCTGATGGTACAGGTCTCACCTACATTCCTGAACACTCGCTGAAGATAAATGCAACTTCAATCATTTCCACTGGGATTGTTTAGGACAGATCAAGTATACTTTCTGATTCTTACTACCATGGAAAAAATTCCAAGGGCTGCCTGACTTGTATCATCTACTTATTTTGAGTCCCTTGATGTCGGAATTTTTATGTTGATTTGTCCTTGTAACCTCACCTCGTGTATCGTAAATCATGATCTGGAGAAACAATGGTTGTCATATACCCCCATAATGGGGAAGAAATGTATCCTTTATAGATGGATTGAACCGTGTGAATAATTGCGATTTAATACTTAAATGACAGCACAGGATTCATTCTTGCTCTTTTTTTTTTGGATGTTATAGATGCAATTGGAAGGGGTCCATAATTATGTTGTTGAAGACCAATTGGTTGTTTTTCTTTTTCATAAAGGGTTGACATGAGAATTCCGGCACAAACTGCCGGCGTAATGGCTAATTGAAACCGTGATTGGCATGGATATGAAAATGAGTTTCTGGGTGAGAAATGTAAAGGGTGTTAAGCTATTTTGACGATTGGAAATGGATTTTTTTTTTTAAAACGATTAATTTTTTCGTAAATACATTTCCCTGACCTACTGTTAGCCAGTGTTTGTCAATGAGATGATAATTGTTAAAGGTGAGAAGTTTATAATTAAATGTGTAATTTTGATAACATGAATAGAATTAAATTTTTTGAAAAATGGAAGTATTTTGAAGAGTTAACCACCTCGTAATTTTGTAGAAACTAGCATAAATTTGTAGCTACTTTACAGACTTATTCTCTCTCCTAATTAAAAATAATAATAATGAGAAGGACAAATCAGTCCTTTCTCCACGAAAGTAATAGATGAATGATTAAGCAAAACAATATCTGTTAACGTCACCATCAAATGATAGGATGCTGTTGTCTATTTCTTTTCAGAAGTGCGGACACACTATTCTCTTACTTGTACTTTTCTTATATAATAAATATTTGTTTTATTTTTTTCAGTCTATCTCTAATCCGTTGTTACTCTTTATCTTTCTATTTTTAATAAAATATATATATATATATAATATAAAACACATGTTCACCCATTTATATATATAAAAAAGGTCATTTTTCTAATTTAAAATAAGAAAATTTCATAAGTTCTAATTAAAAATAAATTGCTTTATTTTAAAATTATTTACCATTTACTAGTAATTTATTTATTATGATATAATTAATATTGAATTTAAAATTTTAGTTACAATATCATGATAGTAGAATTTCTATTATATAAGAGATATTATTTTCAATTTAAAAATATTTAGTATAAATAAAAAAGAATGGATAATATCTTAAAATATTCTACAAATTATAGTTTTCAATCTCTAGTACATGTAAATATAAAATTCAATTTTTATTTTTAGTTTGATATTATAAAAAAAATGAATCTATTTTTTAAATTGCACAACCTTTTAATTTGTTATCACCATTATTCTATTAAGACTACTATTGACTTTATATATATATATAATCATTTTATTTCGATTTAATAATAAAATTTGAATATGAAATCGCTCGGTCTTTGATAATATATCACATGACTTTTTTTTTTACTAAAAAAAATACAATTTGATTACATGCGAATTTTCTCTCAATGAGAAATAAATATTTACAGTTTGATATTTTGAAAATTTATTAAAATATTCATAAACTTTAATTTCATTCATTATTTCATCCATTTTTAAATATATTTTGATGCAATTTATTATTTAAATTTTAAATAAATAATTATTCAATTTATTTTCATATAATTAAAAAAAAACTATTATCAAATTAAAAATAAAATAGTTGTTTTTAGTTAAATATTTGTCTATTTAAATTATACTTTCTTTAACTATTAACTATTTAAACTCTTTCATTATTTAAGTGATTAATAATATAATTAAAATAGTTTTTTTTATATATATAATTAGTATTTTACATTTTATATTTTTTCAAAAAATTTAAGGACGCTTTGGTCGAGTTAAAAAAACACAAGGTAGAATAGGAGCACGGCAACGGCGAGCGATGAAATTTGGCACGCGCGCGTTGTTGTCCGTCCATTCAAAGCAGACACGTCACCATCCAGGTGGGTCACAATGAAATTTTTTATTTCTCTATCCTGCCCGAACTGCCCTCCAGCTGCCCTTCTTCGCTCTCACATCTCAATACGAAATCCTCCGCAGTGTCAGCCATCTCTCGGGCAGCCCAAAAATCCCCTACCCCGTTGCCCACATTCTTCGGGCAGCTCCATTTTGCTTTTCCCAGTCTTCGATTCCATTGTTTTTTTAAAGAAACAATGAATAAAAAAGTAAGAGAGAATCGATGATGGGAAAAGAAGATAGAGAGATTTATCTGATTTTTTTTTTTGGGGGGAAAAATTATTTATTTGCTCTTAAAGTGGTCAGCTTTGCCTGTGTGGGACAATGTCTCGGAGAGTTCTGCCTTTTTTTTTTTTTAGATTTCTGTTATTTTTAGAGCAGACATTTGCTGATCTTAACTGTGGCTTGTTGGATCTGTTTGTTAAGCCAATGAATGATCGTTGTGTATCTAAATAGTTTCCGCAGCTTCATTAATTTTTAGTCTCAAAAGGGGTTGTAATTTTTTTACCTTGTGCTGTGATCTAGCTCTTTTGCTCTACTGGGTTTGTGGGTGCAACAGAAATTGTTAAATTTCAGTGCTTTTCTGCCTTTTTTTGTTTTTAATATACCTTTACTCTCCTTTTTTGGGTTCTGTGAAGATTTTGGTGGGGGGTTGAGATTTGGGAGTTTTTGGATGAAAAGTGGGTCTGGGTTTTTAGGGTTTTTTGAGAGTGAAGAGGATGGGATTAGGAAGTGAAAATGGAGAAGTGAAGGCCTCTTTGGATGTGTGCCAATCAAAGGGAAGGAAGAAGAAGAAGAAAGAAAGTGGGGGCGGCGGCGGTGATATTGTGGAGGAGGCAGAAACTGGGTGTTGGTTCAGTTTCAGGTTCATAGGAAGCTGCATTTCTTCAAGATCCAAAGTTGATAACTCTATTAGTGGGACCAGTACTCATTGCGGTAATTCATACTTATCTCAGAGAATTTTGTTTTACTAGATGATATTGCTTCAAATTTTTGGTTGACCAGTATGGATTGTTTGCTCAGATAGCCGCTTCTGGGATTGGTGTGGTAATTTTGGCATGGGTTCGGGGCTTAGTTTATAGATATTGTTTATTAAAATAATTCTGATTTTGAGAAAGGTAGAGTTTACAGTAGTTCTTTTAGCCGTTATTTTGCAAATAACAAATCCCGGAGTCGCAAAACACTAGCAATTTTGTATTTTGCACCAACAATAAGCAGCGTGAAACTCTAGCCCTTGCAACGTGTTGATTTGCAATGGTAAAGGGGTCCTCTGAAAACCGCAGTTTTCAAAATTTTCCAAAACTGAGGGTCAAATTATGTACTTATCCATAATCACTGGACTGCAGCGAGGACATGGAATTACTATCTGAAGTATTTATGCTTTGGTAGATTATCCAGGTTGTGAAAACTTGTATTCCTTATTCTGGTAGATCAATACAAGATGGATTAGTTTTTCGTTGTACTTTGGTTCAGGTGTTATTCACTTGATTGAGTTGAAGGTATGGTCAGATTTATGTCTTATCACTCATAAGTTCCTCCTTTTTTTTTCTCCCATCTGGAATATTTGTATTCTTTTTTTATAACTCAAATAAGCTCGACCAACTAAGGGTTGATCAAGTTCTATGTTTTCTACTGACTAAATTTCTTTCTTAGAAACTCGTTGACTACATTTAAAATATATAGAATCCTCCTCTATTTCCTATAAATCTGGCTGAGTTCCTTTTTATATAAACTGATTCAAATCTTTAGTTTCGTCAGACATGTAATACCTTTAACTGGCTCCTATAGTGATTGTGTCTATGTTTCCGATTTCCGAAGATTGGTGGTGAGCTCGTAGCTGCATCATGTTCATCATTTGTAGTAGCAATGGTGATGGTATGGCAGGTTGTACTGCAAACACTCTGTGTTGATGATAATCGCGGTAAAGAATGAATTGTACGAAAGATCTGAATGCCTGATTGGATTAGGAAAATATTGGAATTGTAGGACAGATTTTGTATCAAAAGAGGCTTTGCAATGTTTTAAGATAGAGTATCATGTTTATTTAAAATGTTAGAACTTAGTTATATATGGTGCTCGTTAATAGTTAAAGTTAAAGCAACTTTTCAGTTTCATATTTGGTTGGTACTTCGGTAGGCCATTTGCTTGTTAAGTTTATTTTATGAGATATTAGACAGGTGTCCATGTGTTGCACGGCAATTTATATTTAATTTCCTTTTCTTTTTTCTGTTTCAATTGCACTTTTGGGCATCACGTATCAGAACGGATAACATTCAAGATTATGCAGGATTATACATGAAAGATAAAATGTTTTGTTTCACTGAAATTGTCACAAATATATATATATATCAAAATATCTCCTGCAGCATAATCAATCTATGTCAATTATAATGCTATGACTAACATCCATAATGTTGTATTTCTTTGTTTCTTGATAGCGTACAATTTTAACTGGGTAAGTTTGTGTGGATCAACAGAAAGTAAATCAACTAATGATAGAAGTAGAGACCAACCAGCAGCTCCTGCAATCTCATCTACAACCACAAGTAATTCAGAGAGTAATTCATCCACCTCCAAACTTGAAGAGGAACTTAAAATTGCTTCTCGACTGCGAAAATTCACATTTAATGATCTTAAGTTGGCAACAAGAAATTTTAGACCTGAGAGTCTTCTCGGTGAAGGTGGTTTCGGCTGTGTGTTCAAGGGGTGGATTGAAGAAAATGGAACGGCTCCAGTAAAACCTGGTACAGGACTTACGGTTGCTGTTAAAACCCTTAATCATGATGGGCTTCAGGGTCACAAAGAGTGGTTGGTATGGACTTCCCTAACCTGTTGATTAATTCTCTTTTTCATTATTTTCTTTTGGTAATGGCTTTGTATTAAATAGTATTTAGCACTAAAATTTTTTGCTTTGAATGATGGCTTTTCCTTTTGGCAGGCTGAAGTGAATTTTCTGGGTGATCTTGTTCATCCTAACTTGGTTAAGCTGATAGGTTATTGCATTGAAGATGATCAGAGGCTGCTAGTCTATGAGTTTATGCCTCGAGGAAGCTTGGAAAACCATCTATTTAGAAGTAACTACCCTGTCCCCAGAATCAATTCTTTCTTTTTTCTTTTTTTAAAAAAAAAGGAAAAAAAAATGCCACCTCTTTTAATGTCCTATGGCTGAACTTTTTTGGTTTATACTTTATATGGAAGTAAGTAGGATTCACAGCAGCTAGTGGATTCAAATGTTATTGCCTAGCAATATCCTATTATGCAAACTGGACAATGTGCTTCTATGTGGAACAAAATTGACAAAAAAAAAAAATCTACTTATAATGTTTATGCAATCTGGACAAGTGTATTCTCAAAACACTTGCATGTGCACTCAAGCTTACGTATATGTGCATCTTTTTTGCACACTGAGGACTCTGGATTTTTTCATGTTTCATTGGATGAGGCAGTACATAAAGCTTTTCTTTTGTGACAAACTTGTTATTTCAATCTTGATGTGGGTCTGCATTTGCAATATCAGATTTTGCCGGTGCTATGAATTTGCCATTGACAGACAAAGTTTCCATCTAATGCTGATGTTCTTTGCAGGATCTCTTCCTCTTCCATGGTCAATAAGGATGAAAATTGCCCTAGGTGCTGCGAAGGGTCTTGCCTTTCTTCATGAGGAAGCTGAAAGGCCAGTAATATATCGCGATTTTAAAACATCCAATATCCTATTAGATGCGGTATATAATGAAACTTTGGCAAAATTGAATTGCTTAATTTATATGTTGCACACATCTAATAACTTGCTATTCCAGGATTATAATTCCAAGCTTTCTGATTTTGGACTTGCTAAAGATGGTCCTGAGGGAGATAACACCCATGTATCAACCCGTGTGATGGGAACATATGGTTATGCTGCCCCAGAATATGTGATGACTGGTAAGCATATTATAGCACATATGATCATTGAACAGATGACCTGAGGAATGTTGATGGTTTCATCTTTTTTTAAAATTTTCTATTTTCTTTGCTTATCTGGAAATTATAATTTGCTATCCATATGCAATCAGCAAACAACATGCAGAAATGGAATCTTTTAGTTCTTCTCTCAAGTCTGAACAGATTAGCTCTTTCATGTCTCAGGGCATCTCACATCAAGGAGTGATGTCTATAGTTTTGGTGTGGTTTTACTTGAAATGTTAACTGGCAGAAGATCCATGGATAAGAACCGACCTATTGGAGAGCATAACCTTGTGGAATGGGCTCGGCCACATGTAGGAGATAGAAGAAGATTCTACAGATTGATAGATCCTCGGCTTGAAGGTCACTTCTCCATAAAAGGTGCCCAGAAAGCAGCACAGCTTGCTGCACACTGCCTTAGCCGGGATCCAAAAGCCAGGCCTCTGATGAGCGAAGTTGTGGAGGCACTGAAGCCTCTACCAAATCTGAAGGACATGGCAAGCTCATCATATTATTTCCAGACAATGCAAGCTGATCGAATTGCATCCAGCCCAAATTCCAAAAATAGCAACAGAACACAAGGAGGACTATTGAGGAATGGACAACAACAGAGGAGTCTTTCAATACCAAATGGTTCCCATGCATCTCCTTACCATCATCAATATCCCCATCAATCGCCGAAACCAATTGGAAAACCATAGCATAGGTTCAGTAATTATTTGCTTTTCTCCAACCTTTCATCATTCATTTATTTCCCCTTGTTCCCCAGTGTAGATGTATTTTCTGTGGAAGTATCTGTTCTTAGACCCTGGAAAAAGCAACAGGGGATGTTGTCCACTCAATGTTGTGTTTAGAATGATGAACAGACCTACCAGCAGGGAAGAATGTTAGGCAGGTGAAGCTTATGGGGGCAAAATGTGTGTAAACACTCTGTTACTACAGAAATGTCTTGAAGTGTTTAAAGATTATTGGCTCCTAGCTAACTTTTTTTCCCTTCTTTTCCACCGGCTTTCATCTCTGTTATTTAACCCAAAGCAAGAGAATTCGAGCCGACTCCACTTTTAATAGAAATACTGCTAATTAATTCCCAATGCCTTAGAAACAACAAGACGTTTGGACCCAAATGACCGGCCGCCTGTCAATAAATTTCACATTTCTGTTGGATTACTGGCTCGAGGAACTAATAGAACAAGTTTTCTTGAAAACTTAGCTCTTACTCTTAAAGGCTCCTCATGGAACCTCAAGCTGAAGGTACCAAATGACTCCTAGTGTGTAGTGTTATGTAACTAATAGAACAAGTTTTCTTGAAATCATAGCTCTTACTCTTGAAGGCTCCTCATGGAACCTCAAGCTGAAGGTACCAAATGACTCTTAGTGTGTAGTGTTATGTCCATCTCTCCATGGCAATTGCTTTCTGGATCTTTTATCAGCATTTGGAAACTCAAACAAGTGTCGCCTCTGGTATTCCCTAAACTAGTCTTAGTATCTGGAATGTTGAATTTAACATTTTTCATAAACGTCTAGTTTCCATATACTAGTACAAAAAAAAAACAAAGAATGCGCTTTCTCGGTGAATAGCTTTATTTTCCTTAGTCAACTACATCTTTTATAGTAAGTGAAAAATACGAGGAAATTTTATTTAAATGAAAACCTCATTTTTTGTATTATTTGAAAATAACTCAACCCGACAAAAAAAACGAAGATAGTACACCAACGACTCTACCAACATTATATCGGGTACAGACAGAATAAAATCTTACAAGTATGCAATGGTGGGTGCGCCAGGTCCTAGCTATAGTGTAACGCAAGGACGACGCTCGAGGACCCCAGTAGCAAGCTACTGTATTGTACCCTTCCCATTAAAAAATTAATTTAATATCATGTGGGCTAATAGCCCACGTATCAGATATTAAACTGATAAGAACAGATACTACACTTGATCTTAGCCAAAAGGCCGAGAAAGGTATGTTTTGCTCAATCCCTTCTGCTTATTTTTATACTCAGCGGATTTCCAATATCATCTCTTCTCCAAGCGATGTGGGATATCTTATTCGCTACTGCATTTGCTAATCAGTCTCTTTCCCTTTTCGATGGGGCAACGGTTCTCGCCTGAGATATAACGTAATTGATTGGGTTCAAGTTTCTGTAGAGTGGAGAGATCTCTTATTTGCAAGTTACTCGACCCTATAGCAATAATTAAGTTCTACCAAATCAATCATATTTGCTTGCAGAACCAATAATTATACTTGAAGTTTGAGCCTTTATAGTAATATTTAAAATTTATATGATGATATTATACGAAATAAAAATGGTTATGGGATCATGTTACTTAAATGCATACACAAAAGTGGATATATATCTTCAGCAAGATGTGTAATCTTCTCTTTGTTGGATACAACTCATTTTAGCTGGCCTGCTTCTTTTTTTATTCTTTTAAGTCGTTGAATTATATTTATTGATTTTTTTTTTAATTATGCAAGCTACTGGGTCCTTATTTTATGCTGATCTGGATCTTGATGACGATGCCTATGGGTATGCTATGCTTCTTTCCTATGTTAGAGTATGGTTTTTAAACATTATTTATTTACTATTGGATATAGAATCTTTTTTAGAGTCATGGTTTAAGTCTGAAGTCTTAAGCCTCTTTGTTTTGATATAATATGAATGGAGGAAATGCGGCATTG
Source organism: Cnidoscolus chayamansa (assembly GCA_948266635.1). Lineage (NCBI taxonomy): Eukaryota > Viridiplantae > Streptophyta > Magnoliopsida > Malpighiales > Euphorbiaceae > Cnidoscolus > Cnidoscolus chayamansa. The sequence continues at coordinate 884 of CAOGCB010492017.1, read as the reverse complement.
GACATAAGATAGCTTTTCTATCATTCCATCATAATCTATTTGGCCAAGCAACTCATGAAAAATGTGTATCGGAATAAAGAAAGCTAACCCGCGCGAAACATGCTCCTACCACAATAAAGCCACAGAGGATAAGGTCAAATTGACAAAATTAAATGTAACATAGTGATTCGTATGAACTTGAAGCATTTGCAAGGATTTATCTTTAGAAAAAAAATAAAATAAAAATAAAATAGAGTATTGTATTCCAAATACGCTGGAGAATAAATCAAAGTATTTGGTAAAGGTGTATCATTTTTTTTTTATTTATCGATTAAAAAATAATATGATTTATCTTTCTCTATAAATGTAAAAAAATGATATATTAAATTCTGATTTTTTATTTAATTATTTACATTAATATTAATTAAAAAATAGAGTTACATGCTATTTAATAAAATGAATTGTGATGTGTGAAACAGAAGAATGTAAACATTTTCCGTGGAAAGCACTATTAATATCCCTTTTCCTTTTTTGGTTTTTCTTCCTTGATTAACGGCAATGGACCACTGCAGCATTCACGCATTTTTTGTTCCCTCGTCATTTTCATGAAGCAAAGCTATATGCACACTCCACGACTGTATATATATATATTAATTATAGATAAAATATAAATTTAAAAGTCAAGGGTATAAACAAATTTAATATTTATACGATTTAATAATTTAATTTAAAATATTTCAATTTTTGATATGATATTTTAGTTTTATTAAATAAATATTAAATTTGAATTATTAGTTATTTTAAAATAATGTTTTTATATAAAAAAATAATTTTAATAAAATTATATTCAATTAAAATAGTCTGTAAAATATAAAATCACTGAAACATTTAAGTAGTTTTTTTTT
>CAOGCB010491575.1:0-10503 GCA_948266635.1 Cnidoscolus chayamansa | reverse complement strand
AGTCCATGGCACCCCCTCTGAACAAAGGCCTCAGCTTGTTCCAATCAGCATTCCAGACATCTAACACAATCAGACATATGTTCTTGTGCAGACCCATCTCAATGAATTCACACCTGTTCTTCGTAGCAGATTCAATCATTTCTTTCATGATCCTCTTCACATCGGATTTTTCAGAAACAAAAACCCTGATTTTAACATCAAAATGCTGTGCTGCCCTCTCATCGTTATATGCAAACTGAGCAAGAATTGTCTTGTCGATTCCACCAATACCAACTATGGGGATAACTTTTACATATCCTTCTTTATCTTCGTCCCCTCCAAGAACTTCTGATTCAAGAATGAAAGAGCTATCCTCAGTATCATAAGCTGCATCCTTGGGCCTTGACAACCAAGTCCTCACAGCTATTCTTGTTACTTGCTGCTCTTCTGCATCTTCAACATGAACCATTTGTAATGATTATTGTATCTTTTGAGGTTGTCCTCAAGATCCCAGAAGTTACCAAACCTTTGTAGCACAGGAGAAGCTACTCTGTTCAGAACTGGAAATAAAAATAGCTCTTCCTATTTCTTCCAAGTTCTTGTTATGGCGTGAGGATCAGGGAGATGCAAGTAAAATTTGTGATGAAGAAAAGAATAAGAATTTTCCGGCTTCTGCTGGATCAGGAAAACATTAGGGTGAGTCTGGGAAGACTTTGGAGTCAACCATTAAATCAACTCAAGGTTAAATTATTAGCAGGTGAGACCCACTTTTCAGAAATAAATTATATGAGGGTCCATTTGAATTAGTCTACAGTCCAAATGAAAGTAGATCTGGAATTGTCTTTATTGAAAAATCATAAAAATATGCTTCTTTTATTCAAACTTCTCCCTTTCAAATTCCTAGTCATCCACGTGAATGCAACCAAGAAACTGTTGTGTGAAATGATTTTAAATAATAAATCATGTACGATGCTGCAGCATAAAGTATCAAATAAACCTTCAAACTCCTGATTTATTACTTATCAAGCTCTCTTGTTCAATGTATGATGTTGCAGCATCCTAAACGTTTCTAAAAACCCATGAAAGCTAGTCAAGCAATGATAAATCCACAGATATGAAAGAATTGTAGAAAAGATACAAAAGATATACCCACAACGGCAAATGAAACCATTAATCCTAAGCACTTGTTACGGCTTGTGCACCTTGAACCATTAGTGAAAGAAACGGCTTGTGCACCTTGAACCATTAGTGAAAGAAAGCTGAGCCATGGAGGAAGCCAGTGCTCTTTGCATAGTCTTGATTTTGGAATTCTTGATCAGATGAGGCAGCAACAGTGGATTTACTGGCCAAAGATAGGTGGTTATGAAGTAAGTTTGGTATTCATTATAGCAGTTAAAGCACATACTCTGCTGATCGATAGAAGTCACAGCCATTAGCAGAGTGAGTGATTCATGTTCTTGCTAATGATAAATCAAGAAAGAGGTGAGAGATTCTAGTCTAGGCTAGAGTGTAAGGTGGCAATCGTAGTATGGGATGAGTATTTTTCATGCATCCAATCTGATAGATGTTGAAACATATTATATGAATTCCTAATTAGCTTGATTGTAAGACATGATTCTAGAGCATGAATTTAAGGACTAATTTCCTCCTTTTTTTGGTTCTCACCTATGAATCCCTAAAATGGACATATTCCAGAATAATATGTCCATGATTTGGGTATGAAAGCTCACAATTCCCTAAGGTCAATGCCACAAAACAAGAGGGGATATCACCTGTTTATAAATACAGTTTCCCAAGTTCACTTCAACTCATGAAACAAAAAAACACCTACCCATTTAGGTATCTGTCAATGAGGTTAATAAAGAAGCTTTATTTCCAAATTGAAATATAATCTTTACCTTAGGATTGCAGAGAGAGGGTCACAAAATTTGAATAGCAACCATCACATACTACTGTAAGTGGAACACAAACAATAAATTCCTGACAAGTTTTTGTTTTGTATTTGCACACCCTTGATTGTCCCTTTTACTTTGCAAGCAGGGATGTTACTGTCACTTCCTCTAAGTTTACACTAAGTAAAAATAAAGGAACAAATAAGAGCTGTTGAAAGCAATAAAGCAATGCTTCTAATTATGCAGTATTAATTAAATAATCCTAAACATGAAAAGGCATAGGAAAATGAAAAGTAGCCTTTGAGGGAATGATGATTATTACTTGGGTAAAGAAGTAGCCTTTTCATGCATCTTTTGCATGATATATGCATTGAGAAAACTTCTTCCAGCCACATGTTGATCAAAGCTTTGCAAGGGATATGATAGTTTAGTACTTCTTACATTTTCGTAAAGAGCATGTCCTAAGTACTTGTTGACCATCAAATTCTTCTACACAAGTTGTAACCGAGCATGCATGTTAAGTATTAGAGCATAAGTTAAAAAATAGTAGACACTCAGAAAGATTGATGGGATGTACACTGATTCAACTATCCATAAAAGATTATAATAAATTCTTACACACCTTCAAGGCCCAACTACCGTAAGAGTTCTGCAATAATTCTATCAGGCAAAGTCAGGTCTCCTTAAGAGTGTAAAGAAATTGAGTTGAGTGAAGCCGAGCTTCAAAAAACTCAAGTTTGGTTAGTTAAAATATTTTCAAACTCGAACAAAATGTGTCAATCAAAGGGTAGCTTGATTGGTCTTTCTTCACTTTGAAAGTGTTGAAAGTAGATGAGGTCTTGGGTTCGAGCCTCCACAACTACTTATTCTAATATATCACTTTAACACTGATTAAGGTGAAGGACTACCTCTCGTTGTGTAGTCCATCAATCGGTCTTGTGATCTCGCATATTGAGCTTAAGCTGGATTTGAATAAACGAGTTGACTTTTTATTAAGTCAAATATTTATAAGCTTAAGTTTAACTAATTTACTAAACGAGCATAAAATTTGAGCTTGAACTTCACTCATTGGGAAAACGGATCAAAACAAACTAATTTTTTATTGAGATGACCTTTGAATAACTCAAGTTAGGTTGATTTACAACCCTATCACTATCCTCACATTCTGAAGGCAAGGTAGAAAAACAGGTTGAAGACTTTTCTTCCTTTTTATTATTATTTATCCAATTAATGACTACTTGATGGGATATAACTTTCATTCTCTTAAATATTGTTATTTAAAGTAAAGAGAGAAGATTAGATTCAGCTTGCCAAGAGTGTAAGCAAGAGCAGACCCAACAACACCTACCAATAATAATATCATTATTCATGGCATTCTCTAACTGGCATATCACTTGTTCTGAACTCTTCACAACTTCATCTCTCTTAAATTTCCTTGATTCTTTAGTTTTCTTCATTCCTCTTGATATATATAACAGTACAAACTCCAAAACAAAGGCTAGAAATCCTCCAACTACATATTGATGTTTCATTGCAAAGGATTGAGCAAAACAAATGTGGTGTGGTGAGTGGTTGAGTTTTCAAACTTGCAGACTATGGTATACATGAAGCTAATGTTGGTGCCTTTTATAGGTTCATCTAGTCAAAGTATTTTACAGAAGATAACTCTCCAATCATTGAAGTGGTCAAGTGGTTAAATATAGCCTGTCAGATCTGGGAGTTTAACAAATGCATATATATTTTCGAGTAAAGTTAGAAGTGTCGTCTTTTTTCTTTTTAAATGTGGAATACATGCACTTACTACCAGACTAAGTCTACAAGTGTCAAGTAAAAGTATTGTCCTCTATATTGGATTTTAGCACAAGTATATGTCCAAATCTCTTTGGACGAGTTATAGGATAGATGATAATGAGTGTTTCTTTTTCAATATCTTCTTGGTTGACAATAGGTTGTCTGAATTCATAGATAAAAATGAAATGCAATTCTTGAAAGTAGAATTTATTGCTTTTCTTTTTTACCTATTCCAAATTATAAGCTCTTTTCATTTTTGATGTAGTAATTTATTTATTAGCTTCTTAATATACTCTTATTTAATATGCATTGAACATGTAAAATTTATTAGTTCTAACAATAATTTAATAACAGAGTGATATATATTGAAGATATATTAGGAAAGACAATATAAAATTTATTGTAGGAATCAAGAGTTCCTTTCTTTTCAAATGAAGTAGCTCTTTCATTGCTAATCAATATCAAAAATATACAGAGTGTGGTTTCAAAATAATAGGAAACTTGTATAGAGCATTAGAGTTCTGCTAAAACAAGTAATCAAGCTAACCTTCCTCATTGTTTTAGCTTGATCCTTTTCCTAATGTTAGTGCCAGCGACAAAATTGGTCGCTTTCTAAAACCATAGCTGAACTTCATTGAAGCTGCAGAAAGAATATTTTTAGGAAGATGAATGCAGATTGAAGTCCATGCATTCTCACTGTTGCTCAGCAGTTATCATGCAAGTGTTGATGGGTCCATGTCCATCATATTTTCCTCATCTTCAGTATTAACCATAACCCCATTTTCTGTGCCTAGTTCACAGTACAAAACACCCTTGCTCTGCAGATCCTCTGATTGTTGGAGCTGATTATCATGCCCTGGATGACTAGCTTTCCCTTGCGACTGCAACACATTGTGTTCATCTGCCTGCTTGCTTCTTGATAGTTCATCTTCGGGTGAGCTTGGTGGAACGGATGCCTGTGCTGTGACTGTGAGCGAATCGGTGACTCTTACCTTACATGAGAAAAACCAATAGTTCATTCAGAAGTAGTTCCCAGTTATGAAGTACATTGAGGAAGTGATATACAAAAGATCAGGTAATGCAGAAATAAGGAAACAAAATACAGGTTTAAAGAAAGGGCGGTTGCTTTGCACAATATTTCAGTCAGTTTGAGAGATGAGCCGTTTATTAGGAAAGAAACAATGAGAATGCTATTTTAATATAAAGCTATTACGTGTTAGAAAGAACGTTTTAAACCCCATCATGTTGATTATTTATTACCTGTAGCGGTTTCATAACATCAAATTCTCGTTCATCAGTTTTGCTGAGTGCTTCTTGAGCTTGCAACTCCATTGAGTCTCGAACAAGCTGACTCAAAAGGTCTACATCATCAGACATGACACCAAGACTTTTCAAAAGCCTAGAGCCAATCTGTAAACTTGTCTGCATGAATGTACATAAGATTCAAGATAAGCAATCAGGATACGGAGATCCTCTAGTAACAGATTGAGTATAGGAAAAAAAAAATTATTATACCTCAGCATTTTCTAGAATAGCATCAGTTGCTCCTGCTTTCTTCAGATCTAAAAGATGCATGAGATCTTGAGCTCTGGCATAAATCGGTATCTGCCAAGTAGAATATTACTTATAAATACCAATACAACCAGAAGAAAAACATTAGAAAAGGGAAGAAAAATAAATAAATAATGGAAGCAGCATCACAGTCCGATCTTGGATGAAAAACAGAATGGCCGAGACCTGAAATTTCAGGCATGAAAAAGGAAGTCCTAATCAAATAATAAATCAAGCTTCATATGTTTCTTCTGACAGATTTTGCAACCTCTATAAATGGTAGAGAGAAGATAGGTATATCTCCTAACCCACAAATATGTTCCACTTCTTGCAGAAATTTACGAGGATGTAATACCATAGTGCACTTGTCAAGCACGAGTGCTAATGAACAGAAAAAAGAGAGTTAAGAGAGTTACCGCAGGGAAAGCAAGTCGGAGCCTTTGAACAGTATCTATTGTCCTCTTCCTTCCAGTATACATGATCATGAAAGCCTTCGGAGAATAGATACCAGCAGTTTGCAATACGGCTGGACGTGATCCATCCCCATACAGGATTGGAAAACCAAGTTTCCGAGAAGCCTGTGAATGTAATTTGAATTAATTTATTCATCTTAATCTATTTCCGTTGGGAAAAGGATTTCAAAACTTACAGGAAATTTGATGTCACAAAGTACTGCAGAAGATCATGCATCAGCAAAATAAATGTTGAAATTTGAAATGTTCCTCTTTCTAGTGCCAAGCAAGCAACCTAAAATTTTGACTTTTAAGCAGATGTAGAAGAAAATCTTCCATTGTATCTAACACTTCTGTGTAAGTGTATGGACTCAAACAACATGTTTTACCAGGTTCTGCAACTCTTAATGACTGAATCTCTGATGCAAGGTGCCAAACAGCAATGTCAAAGGTATTTCCTCATGATTGAACGTTAGAGCCTTTAAGCCTTTTTATTTTTGCATGATACTTCACTGCCCCATTAATAAAAAGAAAAGTTCTCAACATATGTTTTTCAATAACTGAAGGTTATGGTGCAATATTTTATATTTGTACAAGTAATTCCATCTTTAATAATCGTCTACACAAACATACACATATCACTTATTGAGAGTGTTGTACGGGTAATAGCACAAGAAAGCAAAACAAATTCAGTAATATTCAACATCACTTGATTATGTAAATGAATATAAAGACATTCAATTTGGTCTTGAACTTGAATGACAACTAAATTTGTGATGCTAAAAGTTATTTGAACAATTCTAAAGAGATTTCAGACATCCAATTAAGTCTTGCTGACCTTCACTACAGAAGGGTTCAAATCAAAAGCTACATAAGGCCATGCAACAGCTTCAGTGTCCACTCCAGCATCTAATTGAGCAGAGAAGAAATTGGCCAAGACCTGCATTTAGCAAGACGAAAACATGAAGATGCTTAAGCTGTAGTGCAATCAAATTGGTCGTCCTAACCATCAAAATGATATACCTGACCCATTTGCCCAAATCCAAGGATCACAATAGGTTCACTAGCTTCAAAGTTCACCATCTCAGCAGTTTTCTGGAAAATCCAAGATTTAAGGTATATAGAAGTCTTAGTAAAGCACATAATAAATCCAGAAATGAAGATAGAGAAACAAGAGACTGGCATAGGTAATTCTTATGATGTTAATCTATGCGCTCAAAAGTCCTTGTCTAAGTATTTTGGCAACCATATAACAGCTGCCACATATATAAGTTCCAAACAAGAAAAATTAGAGCGGAAAAATACATCTTTATCAAGTTTTGCATCAAGAAGATCAGCAGCTCTTCTTCCAGCTTCATTAAGAAATGGAGTTAATGCCATTGACAAAACAACTACAATTATGAGCAGCTTGTTAAGCTCAAGTGGCAACACACCAAGCCTGCTTCCAAGAAGGTAAAGAAAATCTTATAAGCAAAAAACAATCTATAATGCTAATTAAAATATGGCTACAAAAGAACACATTCAGACCTGTTTGCAAGAGAGAAAACTACAAAAGCAAACTCGCCACCTTGTGATAGTAGAAATCCAACTCTTACACTTTCTTGCATAGTGAGTCCAACACGGGGACCTATTGCGCTTATGATCATTGTCTTGATGATGATTAAACCTGCCAACAGTGAAAGTACATTTGGCCACTCTCGGAACAGAAGCTGCCAGGAAAGAAGAGATTGTTTAAAGGAAAATATATCCTAGAAATATTAGCAACCATTTAGTCCTATCAATGAGACATTTAGCCTATGATGTCATTATAGCAAATGGCAAAGCTCTATGTATGCTTGCTATCTAGATATAGAAAGGTAAAACTCAACAAATTATTCCTTTTTCAACATAGAAGGACTATTTGGAAAAGGTATGAAACATACCTGCATGTCAATAGAAGTCCCTGTAGTCACGAAAAATAGCCCAAGAAGTAACCCCCTAAATGGCCTTATATCAGCTTCAATCTGTGTACGAAAATTTGTTTCTGCCAACAGTGCCCCAGCTAAAAACGCTCCAAGCTGCATGATGAAATCAAATTCAACAATATCGGCATTTGGGAAAACGAAGAAGAAGATCAACATTCTTTATCACTGAAAGAGATTTTCAGTCTAACCGTGTCGCTAAAGCCCAACTTCTGTGTGATAAGTGAAGTCCCACTAACCGTTAGCAAACATAGAGCAACAAAGGCTTCTGAGCTCCTTGCTTCTGCAACAACCTGAGTATCTTATTTTAGTGTCTGGAAAAATATTATGATGTATTTATGGCTGTGAAAAATATGGATCTCTTCTAGAAAATGAATTTAAATTATATTCCAAATGTCAATACCTCAAAAACCCGCCTTAGAATATATTTTCCCCCAAGAGAAAGCAATCCCAATCCACCTAAAGCCTTTAAACTTTCTTTAGCAAGCATGGGCCAGATACTTTCCTCAACCAGATTCTATTAAAAAAGAACTAGTTATGGGTTATACAAGAACAAGATATGACTTGATGCATTTGAACATTTCGTATCTGGAAATCGTATTAGTCGTAACAGATGCCATATATTAAAAATAAGAATAACATATAAGTCAACAAACTTATATTAATAACTTGAGAAGGAAATCAATAGACAAAAGGTACAAAATGTTAATTGTTTGTTCACTTTGAAAGATAAATTCTACTACATAACCCTATTAACCGATTCATTTCAAATAAAAATGCAGAAAATATGCTTGCATGTTGAAACTGCAAAATGATTTTTAATAATCTACTTTCCATCTTATAATCGGTAATGCATTTTCCATCTGTTTTCCTTTTCTTTTTTTAATATTCTACAGAAAACAGGAAAAAAATCCTTTATAAGTAAACACATCATACATTATTACAAACAAAAGTGAGAGAACAGGTTTCCTCCCACCAATGAAACATTTGAAGAGAAATAACAATCGAGTTAAACCCCTATTGATGAAACATTTGAAGAAAAATCACAACTAAGTTAATCCCCAACCTTAGCCAATGCATACATTCTGTTGGTTGTATTTCTACAAGTTATCCCTAATTGCTTACCTGGCTCTCTAGCACGGGAAGTATGACTAAGAGAGGAACAACTGCTATGTCCTGCATATAACAAAAAGAGGGATTCCAAAATAGTCATTGATATCCAACTTTGATCTTTCTACAAGAAGACTCCAAGCAAAATCCACAAAGAAAGAAACAAAAGACAGTAAACTGTGTTATTAGTTTGATGTGGAAAGACAAGCCCTAGATGAGTGGGGAAAAGTACCTGCAGAAGAAGAATCCCAAGAGTTGCTGAGCCAAGTCTTGTTGGGAGCTCACCTTTCTCTGCAAGAAGCTACAAATTATGTTTGATAAGCCCTGTGATGCTGTAAAATTCCAATAGGTGCCAAAAAGCAAGCATATTTTATTCATAAAATTAACAAATTAAGCATATAACTCATTTTTTTTCACCTGTGGGAATCTGCTTACAAAAAGAATACAGGATGTAAAAGGAGATAGTCAAGCAACTTAATTTAAGCATTAACAATATAAGTAGGGTCATGTATATGGATTTTTTTTTTCAATTTTGATTTTTTCAAGGCTATATCTATCAAAAGTTCTAACAGTACTAAATCCCTTTTCAATACTTGATCCCACATTGATATAGCCCTATCCCTCTTCCACCTTCTACTTAAATCAATATGCTCAACATGTAATGATAGTGCATTTGTTAGTCTATAAGGGACATGCCCAAACCAACTTAATTTCCTCTTACAACTTTTCTTTGAAGTCCCCCTTCCAGCATCCCACAAATGCAATCCTTCCTTATCTTGTTTGGTAGAGGAGAAGATATTTTCACATTAAATAAGAAATCAGATCCAGATATTGTTGTCCTTTTGATAGATATTTTTTTATCCCTAGAATTGAGCTCAGATATAAGTCATTTTATCTCTAAATTTTCTACAAATATTCTTTGCCATTGGCTGATCCCTCCAATGAAAACAGGAGCCAAAAACCAAGCAATGAAGTCCATATTATATTTATTACAGTTTTTCTAAAAAAGTTAGCAGGTAACAGGAGCAACCAAAATTGACAAACACAGTGATAACAATCATATTGTTGTAAGCTGTGGAAACTTGGAACAAAGAGAAAATAGATTTAAGCATTACGAGTTTCAACTCTGTCTAATGTAGGTAAGAGGGTGGGAGGTCATGGGTTCAACAACCCAGAACATTCTTCAGTTCTCCCAAAAAACTCAACCCCCCTACCCACCTCCCCTTCCATCCTCTCGTTCCATGAAAAAATTGATAAAAAATAACTCTTTGAAATCTTCATAAATTAAGTAATTGGAAAACAGGAATGCTGAAATTTGAGAAATTCTCAATAATTTAAAATTCTTTTAGTGGAATAATTTTAAAATTCTTGGCAATCATGCATACAATGGCAAAAGTTTAGATAATAAAGCTTCTTTATACTAATGCCAGTATGTACTAACAGACCAGTCCCAAACTTAATTTCACTTCTAGAATTTCTACATTAAAATCCAATTATGTTTGAACCTACTGAACCTATAGATATCCGCAATGACTTTTTCTTGCAAGACAGCTGTCTCTTTTAGTCATCTAGAATATCTTAAACCAAGGATCCAAAGCAACTTTTATTCCCTTTTATTCATTTGTTCAAATTGATCTTGAAGTGTTGCTATGCTTAATAAACACTAAACCATGTTCTTTTTTTTAGTTTGAAATCAAAACCTATCCTTTCTCAACTTCAATGTCCGGGCATTTCCAAAACAGTCACATATGTGAAATGCAATTAGAC